>CAUYRT010037921.1:0-29910 GCA_963574885.1 Lepilemur ruficaudatus | reverse complement strand
AGCCAACAGTGATGTAGTTTGGAACTTGAGTCCATTCTTCAAGGGCTACAGGTTCCTATCAGGGACCAGCGCAAACCAAAGTTCAGTTTGTGGTTACCCACATGGACCCAGGGACCATGGGGGTCCGCTTAATGCTAGATTAACATTCTTTAGAAATAAAGTTTTCTTAATTAAGGTATGCACATTGCTTTTATACATGAGGATATTGCACATTAAATTGACTACAGTATAGGGTAAATATAACTTTTATATGTACTTGAAAACAAAAACATTCATGTGCCTCTATTTCTATATTTGATTTAATTGTGGTGGTATGCAACCAAAGCCACAATATCTCAGAGCTATGCCTGTCCAAAGGAAATGAAATCTGTATGCTGAATGGATATTTGCACTCCTATGTCTATTGTAGCATTATTCACAATAGCCAATATATGGAATCAACAAAATTGTCCATCGACAGATGATGGACAAATAAAACATTATATATATGCATAATGGAATATTATTCAGCTATAAAAAAGAAAATCTTGTCATTTGTGACAACATGGATGAGCCTGGAGGGCATGATGTTAAAGGAAATAATCCAGGCACAGAAACACAAATACTGCAGGACTGTACTCATTTGCAGAATCTAAAAGAGTTGATCTCATAGCAGTAGAGAGTAGAATAATGGTGGTTACCAGAGGCTGGGGTGGTTAGGGGGAAGTGAAGGTTGGGGAGATGTTGGTCAAAGGATACATAGTTACAGTTATATAGGAAAAATAATTTCAAGAGATCTATTATACAGCATGCTGCCTGTAGTTAATGATGATATGCTGTATTCTTGAAAAATGCAATGAGAATAGATGTTGTGTTCTTACCATAAAAATGATAACTGTGTGGGGTAATGCATTTTGTAATTATCAATATTTAACAATTCTGCTATATATATATTTATATCTACTTCATAGCATCATGTTGTACATGATAAATAAAATTTTATGTCAATTAAAATGTTAAAAATAAAATGAACAAAATAAAGTAGCATTGAAAAGGATAAAATACTTGTAAATAAATTTAATAAAATAAGTATAAGATATGTACACAGAAAACTTGACATTAATGAAAAAAATTAAAGAAGACTTGATTAAATAAAAGAAACAACCCATGCTTATTGATCAGAAGACTTAATATTTTTAATATGGCAATATTTTCCAAATGGATATATAGACTCAATATAATCCCTATCAAATCCCAGCAGCCTTCTTTTGCATTGACAAGAATTTTACAACTCATATGAAAATACAAGGGATCCAGAATAGCCGAAATCCAAAGAATCAAGGGGAAAAAAAAAAAGATAGAAGTTGAAGTGCTCACTCACACTTCTTCAGTACAAAGCTTGCTAGAAAATAATAGTAATCAATACAATATGGTATTGGTATAGGGATAGATAGATAAGTGGCATAAAATTGAGGATTCAAAAATTAACTTCAACATTTATGGTATATTGATTTTACGTGGATGGCACAATAATTCAATGTGGAGTTGTTTTGTTTTGTTTGTTTGTTTTGTTTTGTTTAATATTGCTGGAACAAGTGGATATCCACATGCAGATTGGAGTCCTCCCTCATATCATATATGTCATGATCTCAAAATTGACCACAGATATAAATTAAGATTAAAAACAACAGAAAAAAAAACATAGAAGATCACATAGGAATAAATATTTGGGTTCTTAGGTTAAATGATGTGTTCTATGATATGACACCAAAAGCATAACTGACAGAAGAAACAAATAGATAAACTGAACTTCATCAGAATTAAGAAATTTTGGGACTTAACCAATATCAAATGTGAAAAGACAACCCAAAAAGTGAGCAAAAATATTTGCAAATAATATGATTGACAAAGGTCTATTATTCAGAATGTAGAAGATGCTTAAAACACAAAAAGAAAAAAGAAAAATATGCCTATTAAATATGAATAAATAATTTAAATAAATATTTCAAATAATAATTCAAATAAAGGGTACAAAATTTCAGTGACTTGGAAGGAATAAGTTCAAGAGATTTGTTGTAAAACATAGTTACTATGATTAATATATTGCATTCTTGGAAACTGCTAAGCATAGATTGTAAATGCTTTTACCACAAAAAATAAAATGTGTAAAAAAAAAGAATTATACCTTAAAAAGTTGATATAAAAAGAATATTATTGAAAAGTGATGAATAAACAGTATCTTTTTTACAAAAATAAATAAATAAATAAATAATAAATAAAATAAAAAATAAATAATTTGAATGTATATAGCTTCTTCACTAAAGAAGCTACGTAAATGTCCCACAGATACCTAAAAATGATTCATCTTTATTCACTAGGGAAGTTCAAATCTGGAATGCAATGGAATATACTTTGCAAATCTTAAAGGCATATTGCTAAGTGAAGGAAGAAATTTTGAAAAGACTACATATTGTTAAATTCCATTTATATGACACTGTGGAAAAGGAAAAAAAACTATAGAGATAGTAAACACATCAGTGGTTACTTGGGGCTTCGGAGAGAGAAAGACAGAATAGATAAGGTACAGGGGATTTCTTTAGGTCAGTGAAAATATTTTGTATGATACTGTAATTGTGGATACATGGTACTATTTTTTCAAATTCTGTAGTACATTATGACACAAAGAGTGAATAAACATGTATATACATTTTAAAATATTTATTAGGTTGGGGATTGCAGGGAGTAATACATATGAAATAATGTAATTGTATTATAAATATATGAAATACCCTCACTTAAGGAAGGGTTGGGAGAGAGGGGACTGACCTGAGTAATTTAAGAAACAAGTGAAGATCCTAAGTCTAAAGGTTAAAGGACCTGTATGTAAACACTGTACTTTAGTTGATAAAATTGTTTCCCATGGGGATATGAATTAACAATTCTCAAACCACCATCCATGCATTTTGGGATGGATGATTAAGTAAATAGGACCAACTTTTTCACTGTTAGGTTATATGACAGTAAGTGGGAATGGAGAGATTGATTTATGTACCACTGGATGAGATTATGTGGTTCTGGGAACATTAGAAGGAATGTAAGCTTAACATAGATGAATATGAGTGTGTAAAAATATTTATAGATATGTGTATATATGTGACTCACCATACACACATCACTTTGCTCAGTTAGCTGACAAAGTCTAAAATCAACAGAATCTCAGTAGCGATGAGTACACACCATCCCCAGAACATTGTTTCTATCACTCTGTTCCAAAAATAGAACTAAGGCTCCTTGAGGGAATGGAGGATACTCACTTGGTTGCAGAATAAATACAATTAGCCTGGAGCACCATGTAGTGACAGAAAGGAAGAAAATGCTAAACAAGAGCACAACCAACCAAACATACAAAAAACACAAGCACACTTCAATGATTTGAATATTTCAAAATGAAACATGCACCAACTAAAAGACCTTGCACTGGCCAACACTGAAAAAATTTGAACAACAAAACAAATAAATTAGTATAAATAAAGTATAAAATAAATATTCCTGATTTCATATTCTGAATGATATAAATAAATGATGGAATATATCATGAATAGATGAGAATAGACAAATTGCCCATGCTGAAGAATTCCAAATATTTTTTTGTAGATACTCTGACCATAAAGAGGTAGAGAAAGTCTTCAAGCTCTGATATCCAACCCCCCCCCAAAAAAAAAGAGGTAGAGAAAGACTCTCCACTTCTTAAGTATGTGCTGTGCATAGTGACTTCTTTTCCAAAAGTACAACATTGACAGAAAAAAAGAGTAATTTTTGCAGTGGATAAATCTGATAAAAACTACTTCAGGTGATAAAAGTAACAACAGTTATAAATCATGTTTATAGGGGCTTAATAGTATCTGCCTTTGATGCATGTAATGAGAATGGTCACCTCCTTGTGGTCTTCCTTCCCCAAACCCATAACTCCTGTCTAATTATGGAAAATCATGATATAAATCCTACATGAGGAATATCAATATTATCAAAAACAAGTCTGAGAAATTGTCATAGCAAAAAGGAACCTAAAGAGACATGCTATCTAAATATGTGGGGCTGGGCATGGTGGCCCCTCACACTTTGGGAGGCGAAGGTGGGAGAATTGTGTAAGCCCAGGAGTTTAAGACCAGCCTGGGCAACATAGATAGTCCATCTCTACACATAAAAAAATTAAAAATTAGGAAGGCATAATGGGGTATGTCTGTAGTCTTAGCTAGCTGTTCAGGAGGCTAAGGCAAGAGTATTGCTTGAGCCCAGGAGTTCCAGGTTGCAGTGAGCTATGATTGTGCCATAGCACCCCACTCGGGGTGACAGAGCTGGATCTGTCACTAATAAATAAATATTTAAATAAATAAGATGTGGTATCCTGGATGGGATTCAGGAAAAGAGAATGGAAATCAAGAGAAAACTAAGGGAACCTGAAAACAGTGTGGTTGCTACTGAACAATTATGTATAATACTGATTCATGAATTGTGACTAATATGTCACACTATTATAAGAGGTTCATAATAAGAGAAATTATATGTAGGCATATGGAAAGTCTCTGCACCAACTTAGCAACTGTTATACATTAATAAATTTAAAGCTATTCTAAAATAAAACTGTTTTATTTAATTACCGTGAAGCTTAATAAATGGAAATGCACTCTTAGTGCATCACGCCAATTTCCTCCTCTTCTTTACTTGATGAATGTTACTATTATATTGAATTTTCTATTTTTCATTACCTTGATTTTCCTTATTATTTTCTCTATAAGTTTGTATTTCTAAATAATATATTGTTCTGTTTTTCTCATCACCTTCAATCTTAGACAAAAGTGTCAAAATTAATCCATATTCATATTCTAATCATGAGAAATCATCAAACAAATCCACATTATAGAACATTCTATGAAATACCTGACTGGCACCTTTCAGAAAGGTCAAGGTCATGAAAACTAAGTAAAGACTGAGAAACTGCTTCAGATTGGAGAAGACCTGAGCTAGGGGTAGACCCTAAGATGGTACACAGTGACCCCCACCTGTTGGTGTATTCCACCTTGGATACTAATCCTTTGTTTGTGAGTGTGGACAGAAACTGAGTTGCTTCGAAGGTGATGGGATGTCACTCAGGTGTATTTGTTACATAAGTTTGTGATTTCTGTTTTGTTAGCAAGCTCTCTCCCTTCATGGCTTTGATGAAGCCTTTTTGCTTTGTGGGAGGAGCCAACGTTGAAAGGAACTAAGTTTAGACTCTGGCCCATAGCCTGCAATTAATTGAGTCCCAGCAACAATCAAGGAAGCTTAGAAGAAAATCCTTCACCAGCTGAGATTTCAGGTGAGACCTCAGCATTGGCCATCATCTACACCTGGATTCTTGACCCAGAGAACTGTTAGACAATGTATGCATGGGGTTTTGTGTCAGTAAATTATGTGAGTAATCTGTTAGGTGGCAATAAATAAGTTATGTACCTGGCAGGTAAGTGTCATGTGGTACCCTGGATTGGATCCTGGAACAGAAAAAAATTACATTAGTGGAAAATCTGGTAAAATATGAAGCAAGTCTGTAGTTCAGTTAATAGTTTGTCTCTCTTTTTTTAACCACTGCCAATTTTTCGGTTTTCCTAAATATACTATGAGTACGTGTAATACTAACATTACGGGAAGCTTCAGGGTATAGGCAATTCTCTGTACTATTTTGAAACTTTCTGTAAATTTAAAATTATTATAAAGTAAAAATATTTTAAAAAGCAGTATTTAAGTACAAAAATACCCAAACAATGACAAAAACAAAATATGGGCTCAGAGGATTAAAGGACAATTAGAGAGAGAATGGAAAAGCAGTTTCTTTTATCCAGCTGGCACTCCAAACACAGGTGCACCTGCTTCAGGAAGAAATCCTCAAGCTCTTGGATATGTCCTCCACTTTCTTCTTCTTCCTTATCATACTCCCCATAACCCATCACCTGTTTAAGTGTCAGTAACTACTTCTTCAAAGATAGATGCCTATGCCTCACATTTCTCAGAAAACCCCATTTTCAGGCATCATTTGGTTGTGTATCTGCAGGATGTCAATAAAGCATTCTTGAAAGACATGATTTTTGTATATCAGAAGTCAATATTGTGATATGGCAATATCAGGGAACATAAATCATATTTACATATTTAGGAGAGTGGATATTTGTTTCTTTTGTTTTATTTTGTTTTTGTTTGTTCTGTTTTTTGTATGGATTTTCCATCCTCAAGTTTTCAAAAGACAACAGCACCTTCAAGCCTTTGAGAAAATTTTGTGATAAGTTCTTTTAACTTTAAAGATTCCAAGAGAAATTCTTTAGGACCATGTATTCTGTGGATACTCACTTTGTGGAATTATATTACCCACCAACAAGCCCACAAGCCACAAAAAAGCATAGTCTTGATAGCAGGTGGTCCAGTCTACAGATAAAAAATGTTTGTAATGGTGGTTTAGGCTAATCCCTGCTTACAAAGACCCGAAAATGAAACTTTTGACACCAGGTTATTGGCGATTTAGAATGAGCGATTTAGATTGTGTTGTGCTCTGTTAAAGAAATCCTGGTGAGTAATACTGAAGAAGAATCACAGGACAACATATCCCTGACTCTCTAGGCAGTGATCTAAGAGATGGACACAGGCTGAATGATGACTCTGCATATGTGCTAGCTAAACAAAGAATGCCACAGCTGGGAGGACTGTCCATTCACACATACACAGCTTTCTGTTCACAGGCCACAGCATTGTGGTGGGTGGCACCAAGGTTGTGTTCACCTACAAACTTATGGAGCCACGGAACTACACACTGCACTCCTATGTGTATCCACAAAGTCAAGGTTCTTCCTTTTATCATCCGTAAAACTTAGGGCATATTCTCCATACCACATTGGCAGTTTCAGTGAGAAAAGGAGCTCCTGCAGCCTGGAGACCTGGAGTAAGAGATACATCTGACCTGCACCACAATTATCACTTTTGAGATCTAGACAACAGATATTTAGGTGCTATTATTTTGGGCATTTGCAATTAAAGAAACCTTCTCTACCCTTCACGATCATACTCTACTCCTTGAGACAGGACAGGCACATTTAAATTCCTCATCTTAAAACATGGAGGGTTATTCAGTTCACTTAATATTAACTAGAGTTCCTATAATGCTAAATGACTTGTCAATCTCCTTTTCTGTTATATCGATGCATGCATTATAATGTATCACGTTGTATACTGTGAATATCATCCTTTACCAAACTCTTCACCAGAAAAAAATTTAGTGTCAGGCCATAAACAGCCATATGTAAATGTGGATGAGGAGGGACCCATCTCAAAGTGGCATATGAGAATTCATGAGCTCTGAGTGCTCAGGGATAAGAGAGAACAGGTGGTAGACACAAAACTATACTAACATGATTTCACAGGCACAGGGAACACAGTGCTAAGCACAATGTCCCCAAACATGACTCTCTGATAGCCTGGAGGGTAAGATTTCCCACAACCTACTAATGCACTTCAGACCGGATAACACAGAGGCTGTCCTGACCATTAAAATTCTAAGAAAGATGTAATTGCAAACATGCCAAAGTCTTAAAAGCCATCATGAAGAACCCACTATGTTGTCTTCACACTTTAGCCTCAATAGAGTACGATGTCCAGTGGATGTAAGGATCATAGATTTGAGACCAAGACTTGCTGCTAACTTAATTAGCCTCCCCGGAGTCTGAAACTCTAGATGCAATCTCAGTCAACATCTGTAATCATGAACTATAATGAATTTCTTCTTCACCATATATATTCATCAGGGAACACTAAAGGCCATGGAAACTGCCATGTGCCCAAAAGTAGAGCTGGTAGTGTAGCACATGGCCAGAGCAAAATGTTTTATGGGGACCATAATACATCTATTTTTGTAGTGACTGATCATAACATGATTTGTATGATTACCATCCACATGATTAAAAAGATGAAAGAAAAAGAAGAAAATATATACAATTGTTATGGATTTAAGAATTTAATTTAGAATCCAGCTTACAGGGAGTAATGCTCATTGTTCTAATATTAGGGCAGAAATTCATAAAACACAGCTTTTTTTATGTCTTCAGAAATCTACCAGTCCAGTACACACTGTCACTATCATTAACTCTTTGCCATTTCTATATTCCTACTCAATGGACTTCTTGAATCATAGCTTATAAAATTACATTTCCGTGCATCCAATAGGAATTCTGATGGTCTGTAAACAACTCTAATATTTCCAATAGGAAGTTAGAAGGCAAATATAGTTCATCAAATTATATGAAATAATGTCTAAGTATGTTTTCTCAATAATAGACCAGAAGACAGAAGCTGCAATGATTGTACACTGAGAATGGGCAGTCACAAAGAAAAAGAGTGTATTTCACTGATGCTAGAGTGCACATTTCATATCTCCCAAATAGAGGTACACTTAAAATTGATAGTCACAATACACTATTGGTGAGTCACAATGTAATTATCTTCATGTGCACATGCATGAACTTGGTCTAAAAACTTTTCATTAACAGCTCCTGGTGAGATCATAAGAATTAAAACTTGCAGAGAAGCTGTCAGTATATGGGAAAGATAACATTACAGACAGTAGCATAAAAATCTCTCAAGAAATGTGGAATTGCACTAGAAAAGTCACCCTGCTAAGGGCTCGGGGAGGTTTCTTGCTGCAGCCATTTCCTCAAGAGTAATTGCGAAACTGACTGTGCTAGGGTCACGTCACTGGCTCTGTTGCCTTTATTCTTCATGCTCACCAAAAGATTTACCTGTTCATTTACAAAGCTCATCTCGTTTCCCTAAGGCAAGTGGCCCATGAAGAACTGCTTAAAGGTCCACCTGCTGTGACAGTCCACTTCTGGTGCTAAGCATTTGGAAATAAGTCCTTCTTCCTGATTTCTTGCTTCTCCACATGCTTGTGAAAACTTTTTATGTGAGTCTTCCAAGAAAAAAATGACAGAGTAAAGGTAACCTCCTGGATTCCTGCTCCCAGAGAAAGAGGCATAGATGTCGGTCTCCTACACATGAGTGGATCACTCCCCCACAAAAAAACAGCGCTGTGAATTGGCAGAGAATCAGAGTGGGACACACAAAACAGGAAGAAAAAAAGGTGAACAGGAGATAGGATCTCTATCTCTGAAGAGTGCAAAACAAACATTAGAGCATAGAGCACGCATCCGCTGCACCCACTGGGCCAGAGAATGAAGAGGGATCAGACCCACAGGAGAAATTCTTGCTTCCCCACTGACCTCCACACCCACTCAGACAGGGACCTGCCTGAAGTCAATGCAAAATCACGACAGGAGACATGGAGCTCTGAGGAGAAGAGACAATAGCAGGAAGCATCTTGAACTCCCTGGAGCTCTGTGCCAGGACTGCACTAAGCGAGGAGGGATTTGAGCTTCTGTGGGAGGTAGTTAGGAGACAGCTAACTTGCCTCTGGCACACAGTGGATCCAGACCTACGGAAGTGATTGCTAAGTAGGGGACTCTAATCTGGAACCACTTTGGGTCAATAGGCCCACTCAGGGTGGGTCACTAAGCACGAGAGCTCCTGCTGGACAGGCATGAGACTGTGGGAGAGTGACATAAAAGAGACAACGGGAATCCTGGTGACCTAGCTCCCCAATCCGGCACCTGCTATCTCCTGAACATTTGCCCCTAGTGCTAGCACTCTGCTGGCCGGCTGTCACCAGTGTTGGGGTCCACAGCCCAACCACTGCAGTGCGATAAGGTGTGTCAGGCATCTCCCTTCTCCCAGCCTAGGGACTCTCATGACAAGCTCTGCCCTTACACAATCTATGATCAACTAACCAGGTCTGTCTTGATGGATGAACTCTGAACACTTCCCTAGTCATGAGGAGGCTAATGCCTGAGGGACTTATAGGCACTGGGATGCTGGGCAGACTGGGGAACTATCCCCTCCCCCTAGCCAGCATATTTCACACTGAAAGTGGTGGGCTCCTGGAGGTAGGGTGAGACAAGAAAAGCCACTTTCCCTCTGCGATTAGTGTGAATCTGTGGGGCCTTGGCACAGATCAATAGCTGACAGCCTAGTGACTGTGCTCTGCAGACTGGTTTAGGTCAGCTAGTAGGAATAAAACACTGGAGCTGGATTTCCACCCTGGTCAGCTGCCATCAGTGAGGGTTAGGGAACAAGAATCCCTGTAAGAGGCCACAATAGGGTCCCCAAGTAACCCCTCCTATCAGAAGCATCCTCCCAACTGTGGTGGAAGAGCTCTGAACAACACAATAGTGGCTCCCCCCCAGGGAAGATCAACCAACCATAGACGTGCACACATCCAGGCTGCCTTGCTCCTTCAGCACCTATAGGAACAGAGGCTACACAGGGCCTGTTACTTCCAAAACAAAACAAAAAAAAAAAAACAATGGCTGATCCAGATGGGAAGGGCTCAGTGAAAGAACTCTGGAACTATGAAGAATGAACTGGAAAACACTCCCCCAAAGAGGAACAGCAGCTCTCAAGCAATGGACATTAACCAAATTCATAACAATAAAATGACAGAAGAAGAATTTCAAGCATGGATTACAAGAAAACTCAATGACATGCAAGAAAAAAAATGGATAACCAACACAAAGAAACCGCAAAAAAAAAAAAAAATCCAGGACTTGGAAGAAAAATTCACTAAAGAAATTGAAATATTAAAGAAAAATAAAACTGAACTCAAAATGAATCTATGAAGCAAACTACAAAACACAGTGGAAAGCCTCAAGAACAGGGTAGATCAAACAGAAGAAAGAATCTCAGAGATTAAAGATAACACCTTCCAATTGAATAAGTTAGTCACAGAGATAGAGCAGAGAAATAAAAGAGCAAAGCTTACAAGACATGTGGGATTATGTGAACAAACTTAACTTGAGGTTGTTGTGGATTCCCCAAGGGGAAGAAGAAAATATGCAAGGGTTGGATAAGCTATTTGAAGATACAATTGAGGAAAATTTCCCAAGCCTTGAGGAAAATCTAGATATCCAAGTACAAGAAACTCAAAGGACCCCTGGGAGATTCGATGCAAACAGGAAGATGCCACGACATACAGTCCATCAGACTGACCAAAATATCAACTAAAGAGGCCCTTCTATGAGCTGTAAGGTGAAAGAAGCAAGTAACATACAAAGGAAAGCCGATCCAAGTAACGCCAGACTTCTCAACTGAAACCTTACAAGGAAGGAGAGACTGGGGCCCCATTCTCACTCTTCTGAAACAGAATAATGTCCAGTCTAGAATTATGTACCCTGAAAAACTACATTTTGTATACAAAGGAGAAATAAAGACATTCTCAGATAAGCAAAGACTGAGGGAATTCACCAAGACAAGACCAGCCCTCCAAGAAGTACTCAAAACAGTGTTACACACAGATCAGCATAATAAACACTCAAGAATATAAAACCACTCAAAAGCTAAAGATTAAAGGTCAGATACTACAATGGTTCAAGAGATAAAACAAAGCAACAAAGTCCAACCCAAGAGGATGAACAGAAATTTGCCCCACCTATCAGTTCTTTCAATAAATGTGAACGGTTTAAACTCCCCACTCAAGAGACATAGACTGATAGACTGGCTGAATGGATTAAAAAAAAAAAATACAAGCCAAGAATCTGCTGTCTTCCAGAAATTCACCTAACCTGAAAGGATGCATATAGACTAAAGGTAAAGGGGTGGAGATCAGTATTTCAAGCAAACCGAAACCAAAAGAAGGCTGGAATGGCAGTTTTGATTTCAGATAACTTAGATTTTAAAGCAACAAAAGTAATGAAAGACAAAGAGGGTCATTGTATAATGGTGAAAGGCACAGTCCAACAAGAAGACATATCAATTTTAATTATATATGCACCCAACTTAGGTGCACCCAGATTCATAAAGCAAACTCTATTTGATGGAAGCAAATTGATAAACAGCAACTCCATAATAGCCGGAGATTTCAACACCCCACTGACTGCACAGGACAGATCCTCCAAACAGAAAACTAATTAAGAAATAATGGACTTAAACAAAACTCTAGAACAAATGGGCCTGACTGATATTTACAGGCCATTCTACCCAAAATCCACTGAATATACGTTCTTCTCATCACTCATGGGACATTCTCTAAGATTGACCATATCCTAGGACACAAAGAAAGTCTCAAAAAAATTAAAAAAATAGAAATTATACCATATATCCTCTCAGATCACAGTGGAATAATAAATAGAAATCAACCCTAACAGAAATTCACATTTCTACACAAAAATGTAGAAATTAAACAACTTTTGCTAAATGATTACATCATAAACAAGGAAATCAAGATGGAAATGAAAAGATTCCTTGAAATAAATGAAAAAGGGGACACAAGTTATCAAATTCTTTGGGACACAGCTAAAGCAGTCCTGAGAGGAAAGTTTGTTTCCATAAATGCTTCCATAAATGCCTATATCCAAAAGTCAGAAAGATCACATATAGACAACCTAATGAATTGACTCAAAGAGCTGGAAAAAGAAGAACAGATCAACCCCAAACACAGAAGAAGAAGTGAAATTAACAAGATCAAATAAGAACTAAATGAAATTGACAACAGGGAAACTATACGGAAGATTAATAAAACAAAAAGTTGGTTCTTTGAAAAAATAAACAAAATTGACACACCTTTGGCTAGAGTAACGAAAAGCAGAAAAGAGAAATGTCTAATAAGCTCCATCAGGAACAAAAAGGAGATATTACAACTGATGCTATGGAGATACGAGATATAATCTATGAATACTACAAAAAACTTTATGCACACAAACTGGAAAATGTGGAGGAAATGGACAAATGTTTAGAAATACACAGCCTCCTTAGGCTCAACTAGGAAGAAATAGAATTTCTGAACAGACCAATATCAAGCACTAAAATTGAAACAACAGTAAAATAAATTCCTAAAAGGAAAATTCCCAGACTAGATGGCTTCACACCTGAATTTTACCACATCTACAAAGAAGAACTGGTGCCTATCCTGCAGAAATTATTCCACAACATCGAGAAGGATGGAATCCTCCCCAAAACATTTTATGAAGCCAACATAACCCTGATACCAAAACCAAAAAAGGATGCAACAACAAAAAAGAAAACTACAGACCAAGATCCCTTATGAATGTAGATGCAAAAATTCTCAACAAAATCCTAGCTAACCGAATCCAGTTGCTTATCAAGAAAATAATCCATCACAACCAAGCGGGCTTCATCACAGAGATGCAGGGATGGTTCAACATATGCAAATATATGAATGTAATACAACACATAAACAGGAGCAAAAGCAAAGACCATATGATCCTCTCAATAGATGCAGAAAAAGCATTTGACAAAATTCAACACCCTTTTATGATAAGAACGCTTAACAAAATAGGCATAGACAGGGATTACCTAAAAATGATACAAGCTATATATGACAAACCCACAGCCAACATCATACTGAATGGGGAAAAAATGAAAGCATTCCCACTTAGAACTGGAACAAGGGAAAGTTGCCCACTATCTCCACTTCTATTCAACATAGTGCTGGAAGTCCTTGCTATAGCAATCAGACAAGAGAGTGGAATTAAGGGCATCAGAATGGGGGCAGAAGAGATCAAACTCTCACTCTTTGCTGATGATATGATATTATATTTAGAACACCCCAAGGATTCAACCAAGAGATGGCTGGAATTCATAAATGAATTTCATAAAGTCTCAGAATACAAAATCAATACACACAAATCAGAGGCATTCATATACACCAATAACAGTCAAATTGAGAACCAAATCAAAGACTCAATACCCTTCACAATAGCAACAAAGAATATACTTAACTAAGTACCTAGGAATATACTTAACTAAGGAGGTAAAAGATCTCTACAGGGAGAACTATGAAACACTGAGGAAGGAAATAGCAGAGGATGTAAACAGATAGAAATCTATAGCATGCTCATGGGTCGGCAGAATCAACATTGTTAAAATGTCTATATTACCCAAAGTGATCTACAGATTCAATGCAATCCCTATTAAAATTCCAACATCGTTTTTCACAGATATAGAAAAAATAATTTTATGCTTTGTATGGAACAAGAGAAGACCCCATATAGCAAAAGCAATTCTAGGCAATAAAAACAAATGGGAGGTATCAATTTGCCAGATTTCAAGCTACACTATAAGGCTGTAATTAAATCAGCTTGGAATTGGCACAAGAATAGGAACATTTACCAGTGGAACAGAACTGAGAACCCAGATATAAAACCATACTCATATAGCCATCTAATCTTCAACAAAGTAGACAAAAACATACACTGGGGGAAAGAATCCTTATTCAATAAATGGTGCTGGGAAAACTGGATAGTCACATGTAGAAGACTGAAGCAGGATCCACACCTTTCACCTCTCACAAAAATCAACTCATGCTGGGTAACAGACTTGAACCTAAGGTGTGAAACTATTAGAATTCTAAAGCAAAATGTTGGAAATACTCTACTAGACAATGGTCTAGGCAAAGAATTTATGAAAAAGTTCCCAAAGGCAATCACAGCAACAACAAAAATAAATAAATGGGACCTGATCAAACTAAAAAGCTTCTGCACTGCCAAAGAAACTGTCACGAGAGCAAACAGACAACCTACAGAATGGGGGAAAATTTTCGCATGCTACACATCCGATAAGGGGCTGATAACTAGAATCTATTTAGAACTCAGGAAAATCAGCAAGAAAAAATCAAACAACCCTATCAAAAAGTGGGCAAAGGACATGAACAGAAACTTTTCGAAAGAAGACAGAATAATAGCCAAGAAACATATGAAAAAATGCTCAACATCTCTAATCATCAGGGAAAAGCAAATCAAAACTGCAATGAGATATCACTTACCTCCAGTGAGAACAGCGTTTATCAAAAAGTTCCAAAACAATAAATATTGGCGTGGATGAGGAGAGATTGGAACACTCCTACACTGCTGGTGGGACTGCAAACTAGTTCAACCTCTGTGGAAAGTAATATGGAGATACCTGAAAGGTATACAAGCAGATCTACCATTTGATCCAGCAATCCCATTACTGGGCATCTATCCAAAAGAACAAAAGACACTCTATAAAAAAGACACCTGCATTTGAATGTTTATAGCAGCACAATTGCAAAGTTGTGGAAACAACTCAAGTGCCCATCGATACACGAGTGAATTAATAAAATGTGGTATATGTATACCAGGGAGTACTATTCAGCTTTAAGAAACAATGGTGATATAGCACCTCTTGTATTTTCCTGTATAGAGCTGGAACCCATTCTATTAAGTGAAGTATCCCAAGAATGGATGAACAAGCACCACATGTACTCACCAGCAAATTGGTTTCACTGATCAACACCTAAGTGGACATACAGAAATAACATTTATCAGGTGTTGGGCAGATGGGAAGGGAAAGGATGGGATGTGTGTATACATACATAATGAGTGTGATGCGCACCATCTGGTGGGTCACGCTTGAAGCTCTGAATCAAGGGGGCCGGGGGGAAGGGCAATATATGTAATCTTAACATTTGTACCCCCATAATATGCTGAAATTTTAAAAAAGGTAATAGAAATATGGCATTGCCAAAGCTTCTTTAAAAAAAACACAGATAATGACAATGTGGGGAAAGTTGTGGACAAGATGAATTGAAAAGTGATTCATAAGACATTGACTTGAATTAGGTAAATTTTAGGGAATATCTTTGTTAATACATTTTGCTTATAATTTCCATCTCATGTAATCATCATATGAATATAAGACAAATATCCACATTTATGTAAGTTTTTATGAAGAGAAATTTTTTTCAATAATTATAAGATTAAAATTCTAGGTAAAGAAATATTTGTGTCATAGTTTGTCAGTTTTATTCATTCATGGTGACAGAAAATAATGACGTACCTTATTATTGATCCAAATGATGAATCTTGCAATTACTTTGATAATGGTGTCAGTATTAGCACTAATTTAGTTGTTAGTATGGATATGGTGTTAGTCTCTGCATTCTATGTATTATTTCATTCAATCATTACAACATATAAAATAGGTAGACTCTATTGCCACTCCTATGGTACAGGTCTGAGCTAAAGCTATATGAGAAATGATTATAAAAACCTTGAGTTTGACTCAGTCTGTTTCTGGAGTCCTTGATCACATCAACTGTGTTATTAATAGAATATCTCTTATACGGAAGATAATTTCTAAGTTTGGTTTAAGAAATCTTGCCCTACTCCATGGTCATGAAGTTATTTTCCTATATTACATTCCAAATGCTATATTCAATTGTTTTTACATTTAGGTCTCTGATCCATGTAGAATTGATTTTTTATCTAATGTGAGGTCAAAGGGCAGATTTTATTTATCCCCCATTGTATACACAGTTTCCTAGAACATTTATTGAAAAATCCATATTTTCTTCATTGATCTTTCTTATATATGTATTTGCTTATATACAAATGTATCTCTTTTTTCAGCTTTCTTTCCTTTTTTTTCTCCATTGGTTTATTTCCCTACTTTTGTTCAAATACACATTTTCTTAATTACACATTGATACAAATACATGTTGACATAGAGGAGTGGTATTATGAGATCAATTTGCTTCGGGAAAGTTAAAATAAAACATTTCCTCTCTAATAGGCAAAATCTAGGCGTCCTCTTTCCTGCTAAGGCCCCTTTCCCACTTCATCAGAGGAATAGGTCTTATAGCTCAGATTTCTGAGATTACGGTGACTTGAAATGTTATTTTTTCTTCACTCACATTCTTCACATTTCCTCACCTTAACAAGCCATTTGAAACTATGCATCTTAAATGCAGGTATATCATGGTTGGCTCTTTTCTCCTTTAAGTACAGTGTGGACACCAGAGGCTGTTCATGCCTCAGTGGCCTTTGTGTATGGGTAGGACAGTTGATGGGAAGAGAAGGACAAGTTATGTGGAAGTATTTACTTATCACAGCCCTGTGGGAACCACAAGCTGAGACAGAGGGAGGAGCAGGCAAAAAGAGAAAGTCAGGCCATATCCCTCTCCTTATCTCCTCTGCCCTATGGCGGGAGCTGGCTTAGGAGAGGCTCCAAGGGTTCCTTTCAGGGCAAGGAGAAGTGCGCAATACTCCCCTCCCTCCTACACCCTCCCCTGCTGCTGCTGCTGATCTCTGTCCTCATCAACAAAACTCATTCAGATAGAACTGAAAACAAGTTTTCATCAAAGGCACCTATTTGAAAAATCCTGATGTGTATTTGAAGGCTCTGGTTTGTGTAAGACTAAATGACACAGTGTTACAGCAACTGTATGCCCCCTTCCCATTGCTGGGAAAGGCTCATGGGGAACTGCAGTCTGAGTCACGAAGAATTGAAGAATAGCATTTAACAGGGAACATCCATCTCCAGATACCTTTAGGAAGATTCCAAAGTCCAGTGCTGTAGTGGTATGTAGGGGGGAGTCTAGGGTCTGAGCTCACACACATTTAGGTTGGGCCATATTTTGTGTAGATTCAACAGATGTAAGAGAGAAAACGGTGTCCAAAAAGCCACAAGCTTAATGGAGGGGAAGAGGCCAGCAAGGCAAAGGTGATTAGAGTTTCCCTCTTCTTAATACCTGCCACCCAGACTCCTTCCCTATGCAATTGAAGTCAGAGTGTAGGTTAGGAGCTCCCTACTGCATGCCAACAGGAGTATTCATGCTCCACAAAGCCCCCTCCAAATACTAAAGTCAGAAGTGGGTTTCCTTTCCTGCCTCTTAGTTGGTCTTCGACAGCTGTGTACTGGGAAGAGAATCTACAGTTAAAAACCCAGATATCTCATATTTTCAGAAAACTTAATTATACATGGCTAAGACAAGGTATTGTCAAATGTCAAGCCTATCCAAGTGCTTTCACCCTGAGCCTTGCCTTAACCCAGGGGACCCCTGGTGATTAGAAGTGTGAAATGAGGAATTCAGTTCACAGAGAGCCTCTGACCTTAATCACGTATGGAAGCAGAGATGGCTACTTGAGTTGTTGTTAGCATCCTGTGTCTAAGGGCATCTTCATAAGGGCACAAGAACCACCACACTTACCTCACCTTTTCTCAAACTCCTTTTTTATTCCACATCTTAAATCACCAATGTTCAGAATTTGTCTTTTCTCACCATATTTCAACCAGGTACTCTTATACTTTGCCCCATGCCATCACAAATCAAATACATATTATACCTCAAAGAGGCCATTGACTTCAAATGCACTGCTCTTTTACATAACACAAAGAAAAAAAGAAGACCAAAGTTAGTTAAATAATGACACACTTCCAAGATGCCGTAGGTTCAAGGATATTAAAATGTGGAAAATGTGCATATTAAAAATAATAAGTATTTTTGAATAAGGCCAGACTTTGGTGAAAGTAGAAATTGGAAATATATTTATGTGAGTTATCATGATAAGGGTAAAAACTGCTGATTAGAAACCATATGGTATGGATATATGGGGATAAAATGGCAAATCACTTTCCTGAGACCAAGCCAAACTTTTCTATCCCCTGGAGATCTCCCATTTTGCAAAGAAGTGTGTGCAGGCTCCAAGAACACTCCTCTTAACCAAGAGAGAGATAAGGTAAGGAGTGATGTCTGGGTTGTTTTTCAATTCTGGAACAGAAACCACTGAGTAAAAACTGGAAAATGAAGGTCACCAAGTATAGAGGGCCTGTATGTCTGTGGATCACAGCCTTCTCCAGGCTACATGCCAACCTACATGCAACAGGTACATGTGGAGAGGAGAACATGGGTCCTGAGCATGTGATTTCATGTAAATCCATGTGATCCTTATTTCCACAGTGATGGGCCATAAGGATCCTTGAGCTCATATGCGATGAAGGGCTAGCAAGGAAGGAAGGTGGATGAACAACGCTCTTCCCTGACCTCTCGCCCACCTCTCCCCATTCCTGCTCTAGTTCCCAGTGAGCCTCAGGAATTGCACAGTTTCAACAAATCCCAGAGGGCTGATTTGACTTTTCTCCTCTGACTCCCTGGAAGCTGTTGTGAAGTCTATTTTGGAGGGAAATGGACCCATCATGTATGGGCCCTTATGCTACATTCCTGCAGGTAAACTAAATTCCCAACATGAGTCATTATATGCTCTAATAATGTGCAAATCCCTACAGCCTAGTCCTGCCACCCCAACCTGATGAGGGACTGGGGTCTGGATGTCCGGGATGAAGACACAGGCAAAGATGGAGCACAGTGTAAGTGTTGAGAGCAGATACACTCCTTGTCTGATTCTTGTCCCCCTTCTTTTCTATATCCAATGTCATTCTGGACCTAGCTGTAGGTAGGAACACTTCCTAGGAGCACCTGATTGGGAGAGTGGAACAAGTCATATGGAGCCATATGTGTGTCTCTGCTTTTGTGTCCAGGACATCACAGGTGAGCACTGTAGGCTCTAGGGGACTCTAGGGACTCTAGGCAGGTGTGCACTGAAGGGGAAAGGGACATGCCTCCTCCTCTCAAACTCATAAGCTACAAGTGTTCTTGTTTTCCATGACAGACAATGAGGGTGTAGAAGAGACTCCATGCAGAGTCACAGGAGCCCTCATGAATATCAAGTAGATACTGGGAAAGCCTGCTCATCAGAGCAGCTTGCAAACATTTCTCCACACCCCCACCTCCTGTCACTTGCCTTAGACCAGCTTCCTCCCCAACCATGGGAAACTATAACAACAGGATTATGAGTCTATAACAGATTTCCCTTGCAGAGCCCATTCCACAGCACGACTTCAGCCCCCATGACAGCCCCTAGACAGAGAGGGATTAGGAGATCAGAGATTGGGCTTGAAGGGCTCAGCTGGCAGGAGAGGGTCTCAGCTTTCAGAGATCAGATTCCTCAGGCACAGTTCTCTTCAGAAATCCTCTGTTCTCTCTTCTGTCCTCTTTCCCTTACTGCACATCTGCCAAACCTGTTTCTTTTTCATGTATAAAGCCACATATTGCTAGGATTTCTTGTTTAACTCTGCATCTTTGAGGAAGCTCCAGAACTGTCTCTAAAAGCTCCAAGTTGCATGTGAAGAGGTTACATTTGGTCAAAAAAGGGAAACGTCTAAGAAGTTTACCCTGACAAGTATTTCCAAAAGGTCAAAACACAGATCTTGACAAACCAGGAGCTAGGACAAAGGGAGAAGCAGGTAGGAAGAGAAAATTAAGCCTACCACACCCAACATCCACATCTTTGTGCAGGGAGCCAAGGTCAGAGTGCAGGCATAAAGAAGGTGTCACAGAGAACCAAGGAAAGAAATCTCCATATGGTCTGTCCCAGCTGGGATAGCCACAGGCATGCCTCTGAACCACCACAAAATGCCCCAAGCTGGATATCACCAACTCTGTGTTCAGCAACACAGTGTGCACAGAGACACATGAACACCAGCCCTATTCAAAAGCTTAAATTAAAAAAAAAAAATCTGCCTCTGATTTTGAACATGCTTCTCTGTAATACTTCAACATACATAGTATCTTGTCCCTACCCTACAGCCAAAAAATACTTCAAGGAAAAAGCAGCCTGGAATAAGGATGGGAAACAGCTAATAATTTGGGGGTCAGAAGAGCTCCTGATAAGGAACAGATGTCTGCCCACAGAGCCATCTGGAAACTTCCTCACCCACTATAGCATCGGTTCCTTCAATTCATGTCTATCAGAATATAGTTTTTCACTCCTTATATACTTTCTATTTATTTATTTTTAAATTGACAAATAAAATTTTATGTATTTATTATGTACAACATGATTTTAATTTTTTTTTTTAAATTTAGGATATTATGGGGGTAAAAACATTTTGGTTACATGTAATGTGTTTGCCTGGCCCAAGCCAGGGCTACAAGGGTATCCTTCCCCCATACAGTATGTTCCGCTTCCATTAGTTGTGGGTTAATCCCCCTGACTCCACTGGCACCCAGTGAGTATTACTACCATGTGAACACCTTAGTGTTGGTCAGTTAGTATCAATTTGATGATGAGTACATGTGGTGCATGTTTTTCAATCCTTGTGATATCTCACTTTGAAGAATGGGGTCAACATCTACCCAGGATAATATAAGAGGTGCTAGATCACCGTTGCTTTTTCTAGTTGAGTAGTATTCCATGGTATACATATACCACATTTTATTAATCCACTCACATATTGATGGGCATTTGCATTGTTTCCACATCTTTGCAATTGTAAATTGTGCTGCTATAAACATTCAAGTGCAGATGTCTTTATTATAGAATGTCTCTTTTTCTTTGGATAGACACCTAGTAGTGTGATTGCTGGATCAAATGGTATTTCAATTTTTAGCTCTTTGAGGTATCTCCAAATTACTTTCCACAGGGGTTGTACTAATTTTCAGTCCCACCAGCAGTTTAAGAGGGTCCAATCTCTCCATATCCACGCCAGCATTTGTTGTTTTGGGACTTTTTGATAAGGGCGATTCTCACTGGAATTAGGTGAATCTCATAGTTTTGATTTGCATTTCCCTAATGATTAGAGATGCTGAGCACTTTTTTATATGTTTGCTGGCCTGGTCTGTCTTCTTTTGAAAAGTTTCTGTTCATGTCCTTTGCCCATTTATTGATGGGGCTGTTTGATTTTTTTCTTGTTGATGTTCTTAAGTTCTATATAGATTCTTGTTATCAGCCCTTTATCAGATGTGTAGAAATCAAATATTTTGTCCCATTCTGTAGGTTGTCTATTCACTCTAATCATAGTTTCCTTGGCTGTGTAGAAGCTTTTTAATTTGATCAGGTCCCATTTATTTATTTTTGTTGCTGCTGTGATTGCTTTAGGGGTCTTCTTCATAAGTTCTTTGCCTAGGCCAATGTCTAAAAGACATTTCCAACATTTTCCTCCAGAATTCTTAAGGTTTAACACCTTAGGTTTAAGTCTATTATCCACCGTGAGTTGATATTTGTGAGAGGTGAGAGGTGGGGATCTAGATTCAATCTTTTGCATGTGGATATCCTGTTTCCCCAGCACCACTTATTGAACAGAGATTCTTTTCCCCATCATATATTTTTGTCTGCTTTGTCAAAGATTAAATGACAATATGAGGATGGTTTCATATCTGAGATTTCCATCCTATTCCAAAGATCTATATCTCTGTTCTTGTGCCAATACCATGTTATTTTAGTTACTATAGCCTTATAGTAAGGTTTGAAATCTGTAAGACTGATGACTCCAAATTTGTTCTCAATATTGTTAAAATGTTTATACCACCTAAAGTGATCTACAGAGTTAATTCAATCCCTATCAAAATACTGGCATCGTTCTTTACAGATTTAGGAAAAATAATGCCACGCTTCATCTGGAACCAGAGAGAACCTTGTATAGCAAAAGCAGCCTTAAGCAAAAAGTACAACATGATGTTTTGAAGTATATAAACTTTGTGAGATGGATAAATCTAGCTAATCACCACATGTGTTAACTCACGTAGTCATCATCTCTTTGGTGAGAACACTTACCCATTCTCTTTGCACTCTTTTTTTTTTTTATTTCAGGAAACTATGAGAGTACAAACATTTTGGTCACATTTTATATCTTTGCCTCTCCCTAGCAAAGGTTAGCGGTATGCCCCTCCCCTCCACAATGCTCACCGCATCCCTCAGATTTGGATTTAACTCCCCAACCTCTGGATCCCTGGTGAACACCACCACCATGTGAGCTCGCTGGTGTTAATCAGTCAGTACCAATTTGATGGCAAGTACACGTGAAGCCCATTCTTCCCATCTTGTGACACTTCACTTTGGATAATGGGTCTAAGCTTAATCCAGGATAATATAAGCGGTGCTAGCTCACTGCCGTTTCTTAAAATTGAGTAATATTCCATTGTAAATGTATACCAAATTTTAATAATCCACTCATGTATTGACAGGCACTTGGGTTGTTTCCACGACCTAGCAATAGTGAATCGTGCTGCCATAAACATTCGGGTGCAGATGTCTTTATTACAGAATGTCTTATGTTTTCCTGTTAGGTAGGGGTGAGAATATGCAGATGGCAGGCAGGTGGTTAGAAATGTAGGTGGCAGGGCAGGTAATAGGTGATATGGTCAAGGGCTGAGGGTAAAGACCAATAAAAACAGAGAATATAAACTATAAAAGCAATAACTTCAGGTTAGGGACTTTTCCTGAGCAGGAACATGCATAGAAGCTAGGAGCTTATAACCAAAGGTAATCTTTACTTCAGGAACATATAAAACTCACACTCCCTAGCATAATGACAATTCTAGAGCCATCCATACAAGGACAGAAAATGTGAGGGTACATGATTCTGGGAATCTCCACCCACTTCCCTGAAAATACATGAATATTTCACCCCCAGTTTAACATATTATTAGGGAATAGCATAAAGGAAAGACCCTAATCCTGTGATGACACTATTCCTTATTGGAGTAGTCCACTGTCTACTGACCTTGAGAGTGTACTATACTTTCTATACTCTGTCTTTAAACTCAGGGTCACCTCTACTCATAGGGAATGACCTGTTCCTCTCTCTGGGGACTTACTTTTGCTTTGCAATAAAAACTACTTGTGTGGAAGTGCTTTATGTCTTTCATCATTCCATCCCACCAGCCCTGTTTGTGATTTCCCCAAGTAAGGAGCCAGAGAGCCATGACAACTCTCCCTAACTACACCTGACACTCCTATTTAACTGTAATTTTGCATCCTTTTACCAGCATCTCCCCAAATCCCCTGCCAACTACCACAGTCTCTGGAAACCTCCGTTCTACTCTCTACTTCTATGAGATCATGTTCACTACAGATCCTCACAGATCTATTGAAAGCAATGCTTGCCAAATACACGTGGACAGGAGGTCAGTGGTCTGAGCATCATTCCTGGCCAACCTGACTTGTTTTTCCTCTATAGTGATGGGAAAGAAACTGAAGGGATGAGCCCAGGGAGGAGAGAACAAGGAAAGCAGCACCTTCCCCACTTCTCTGCTCTCAGTTTATCCCTGGAGAGTGCAAACAACAGGAAACACATAAGCAAAGTAGGTCCTCCAGTAAGACCCTCGAGCAATACCATGGCCAACACAAGAGGCTACCAGTTCTCTCTTTCCCCTCTCAGTTGTCTGCTTCTGGCTTTGTTCTCAGGAAATGACTCTATAGAATTATGAGTTTTGTTTCTACAGAAAGCCCAATTTCAAAGGATCTGAGCACTCTGGGGACAAATAACAAATATTTCTCAGCACCCCTATCCCCCTCACAGATGAAGCTTCTGGGGTTCAGAGACTCAGAACAAGAAATTCACAAAACCAGAGCACCTGGTTGTAGCTGAGAAGTGAGTGGGCCGCTAGAGACTCTATTCTTTCTTATTTAGTGCTTAGAAAATATGCTGGCTGCACCATACTCTTAACTCTTCACTTTTTCACCCATATCTTGAATTGCTATCAAAGATTTTGCCATTCCCTATCAGGGACTTGAGTATTCATCCAAATATCAGTGTGACTCCAACACTTTGTATCTCTCCCAATAATGGTTACCCTGGTGACTGTGCTTTAGAGAGGCTCTGAGCAGGCCTGTGAGGAATGACATCCCTGGTTTGGGCACCAACAAGCTAGTTAGAAACTAGAGGCCAACATGAGACAACCCACCATGGATATGGATAGATAGTTGCATTAGATTTCTGCTGCTGTCACATACATCCTCAAATTTCAGTGCCTTCATTGAAAAAAAAAAAAAGGTTCTTTGACACACAAGTGATGATACAATATGGGCACGGTGGCTCTTGCTCAGCAAATGTTCAGGTCTATGCTTTCCCAGCCTACCTCCCAATGATCGGACTATGTCATGAGCTCTGACCAATGAACCATGAACAGAAATGACATGTGCCACTTCCAGATGCAATCAGTCAAGGTCTGGCATACTGCCTCCAACTCTCCCCCTTTCTCCGGTGGCCTTGGAGGCTCAGAATCCCAGAGAAAGTGGCTACAATGTATGGGAGGTGTGACTGACCCCCCATTAAATAAGAGCACATCTCAAGCAAGCCTTGGAGAGCTGTGATTTTTATTTGCTTCTTCCTGAAGTTTTTATCCACCCATAGATGGGCTAGAAAATACATCAGAACCACCAGGTGAGCTTGGGAAAACAGATTACTGGGTCTTACCCCTGGCTTTTCTGATTCAGTTGGTCTGAGGTTGAGGTCCAATAGCCTGTTTTAACCCCAGGTTTAGCTCCTGATCAATGCCCATTCTCCTTGTGCCTCTAGCTTCTAACTAGTTCTTTGGTGACCAAACCAGGTATCCCGTTTCTCGTGGGGCTCCCCAGAGACTCTCTGAAGCACAGTCACCAGGGCAGGGGTAAAATTATAGGAGGGTGATAGGTGTTGCAGCCACACTGATCTTCGGCCAAGGAGCCTCTCCACACAGGGTGACAAGGCAGCACAGAGCAAGGTTGGGGGATGTGTTGACAAGGAGAGGAGGTTCTCTGAGCAACATGCCAAAAGGTTCCACTGTGCACTAAGCTCCAGATGGCGTAAACAGGCACCATGGCACTTCTTGAGGAAGGAGCAGTGCCTTAATACCCCATATCCCTCTGAGCCATTTGTTACCAGCTTATAGCAATACTGGCCAACAACAATTCTCAGAAAACAGCCATTTAAAACATGCACATATGCATTAGACCCACACTTGAAGCCATATCTCAAGGTCATATTCCCACTCCATGGCAAGAAAGAGATTCTGGGGATTAGAAGCCTGAAAGGAGGAATGTGGCTGACCAGGCATACAGCTCATATTTCTGCATCTGGGATTGTTAGTTCTCTCTACTCAGACTTTACAAAGCCTCCTTTACCCTGCACAGTCTCATATGAAATTTCCGGCGCAGGCTCATCAGAAAAACTAAACAGAAATCCTGAAAACCATCCAGGCTTCTTCTCTACTGGACATTTGCAATGTGGACTCCTTAGCTCATACCAAATCGTGAGACCTTAGAATTAGATGTAGCCAGAACTGTCAAGAGCAGAGGAGCAGCACATTTCATGCTGCAAAATAGTCTCCTATTGGTTCAGTGACAGTTCATGAAATGGCTGCTCCAAACCAAGGGACACAGAGAAATATGACAGATAAAGATGCAGACAAAACACTTCTTTTGGATGGAAATCAGGAACTAGAAATGCAGTAGAGATGAAACATCACTCATTATTTCTCAGATCTGAGCACAAGTACCTTAAGATTCAGTTTCCTTTATTTAAACACCTAGAAAACCAGCATCTGTATCAAATTGATTCATGCCAATTTCATCCTTATATTTATTCTAATTATTTATTTAGAACAATTATTAGAAAATTATTTATTTTCTAAGTTTATTTTTTTAATTGACAAATAATAATTGTATAGGTTTATGGATTAAAATATGATAATTGATTTACATTTACCACTATGCAATGATTTAATCAAGCTAATTACATATTCATTACCTCACTCATTCATTTTTTGAAATTTACTCTCTCAACAATTTTGAAACATATGATACATTATTAACTATGGTCAACATGCTGTGCAATAGATCTTAAAAACTTGATCCTTCCGTTTAACTGAATCTTTGTGCCCTCTGAGACCAACATCTCATTCTTCCCTCCCGTGCTTGCCCCAGCCTCTGGTAACCACCATGCTACTCTCTATTTTTATCAGTTTAACTTTTAAAAAATACTTATTTATTTTTTTACTTAAAAACTCACTATTCCAATGTTTTGCTTTTATTATGTTTAAAACAGTGTCAAAATGTCATAATAAATTTCTGTCCAGCCATTTCATACAGGAGAATACCAAAAAAACAAAAACAAACAAAAACCCTCTCTCTTTAAATCATGACAATTTTAATCTATCCTATAAGCACAGTCACTAAAATCTATTATTAGGTGAAAAGGTAGTAAAAGAGGAAAAAATTTGACTATTGTAGATATTACATATAAGTGAGATTGTAGACTATTTGTCTTTCTGTGTTAGGCTTATTTTCCTTAATATAATATCTGGCAGGTCCATCTATGTTTTTGCTAATGACATAATTTATTCCTTTTCTAAGGCTGACTAGTATTCCACTGTGTATATATTCAGTTTCCTTTATTTAAACACCTAGAAAACCAGAATCTATATCAAATTGATTCATGCCAATTTCATCCTTATATTTATTCTAATTATTTATTTAGAACAATTATTAGAAAAGTATTTATTTTCTAAATTTATTTTTATTTAATTGACAATAATTGTATAGGTTTATGGATTAAAATATGATAATTTATTTACATATGATAATTGATTTACATTTACAATTCCACAGTATTCCACTGTGTATATAAATCAGATTTCCTTAACCCACTCATGTGAGGATGGACCCTTAGTTGATTTGATACTATGGAATAATGTTGCAATGAACATGGGAGTGCAGATATCTCTTCAACACACTGACTTTATAATATTTCCTTTAAATACCCATTAGTGGGATTGCTCGGTCATATGGTAGTTCTATTTATAATGTTTTATTTTCCATAATGGCTGTACTTACTTACATTTCCACCAACAGTGTGCAAGGATTCCATTTATTTTCCATAATGGCTGTACTTACTTACATTTCCACCAACAGTGTGCAAGGATTTATTCTCCACACTCTCACCAACTTATTTTTCATTTTTTTTTATAATGGCTATCTTAATATATATGAAGTGATATCTCATTGTCATTTTAATCTGCATTTCCCTGATTGTTAGTGATGTTGAGCATTTTTTCATATACCCATTTCTATGTCTTATTTTTGAAATGTCTCTTGAGGTCCTTTGTCCATTTTTTATTTTTATTTATTTATTTATTTATTTATTTATATATTTATTTTTGTGTGTGTTTTGCTCATGTATTGTAGACAGGGAGCCCTTATCAAATGTATGATTTGCAAATATTTTTTTTCTCTATCTGTAGGTTGTTCCTTCACTCTGTTAATTATTTTCCTTGTTGTGCAAAAGCTTTTTAGTTTTATGCAATCTTATTTCTCTATTTTTGCTTTTGTTGCCTGTGCTTTTGGGGTCAAAATCCAAAAAAATCATTGCAGAGACCAATGTCAAGGAGCTTTTTCCATATTTTCTTTCAGTGGTTTTGCAGTTTCAGGTCTTACATCATATTTCTAGTTCATTTTGAGTTGAATTTGTATATGGTGTGAGATAAGGGTCTAAGTTTATTTTGCTGCATGTGTGTATTTAATTTCCCCAACACTATTTATTGAAGAGACTGTCTTTTTTCTGATATCATGTGTTTTTGAAATCATTGTCAAAAATTAATTGGCCATAAAAGCCTGGGTTCACTTACAGACTCTCTGCTCTTTTCCATTGGTGAACGTGTGTATTTTTATGCCAGGACCATCCACCCTGTTTTGAATACTAAAGCTTTGTAATATATTTTGAAATAAATTGATGCCTCCAGCTTTGTTCTTTTTTTCAGGATTGCTTTGGCTATGTTGTGGAATAAATTCTGAAGAATAGGTATGAGTTCTTCTTTGTATGTTTGGTAAAACTCTGACATGAAGACATCAGGTCCCGGGCTTTTCCACTTTGGGAGGTTCTTAATTACTGCTCCAATTTCTGATCTTGATGGAATCCTTCCAAATTCATTGTACAGAGCAAACATCCCTTAATTCCAAAACAAGGAAAGGACCCAACAAAAAAAGAAACTTACAGACCAATATCCCTCATGAATATAGATGTAAAAATCCTCAACAAAATTTTAGCTAATAGAATTCAGCAACACATCAAAAAAATAATTCATCACAACCAAGTGGGCTTTATTCCAGGGATGCAAGGATGGTTCAACATTCACAAATCTATAAATGCAATTTGCCTCATAAATAAAAACAAGAACAAAGATCATGTGATTCTCTCAATAGATGCAGAAAAAACATTTGACAAATTCCAACACACCTTTATGATAAAGACTCTAAACAAAATAGGTGGCTCATTCCTTAAAATCATCAAATCCATTTATAACAAACCTACGGCCAACATCATTCTAAATGGGGAAAAATTGAAATCATTCCCACTTCGAACTGGAACTAGGATGCCCACTTTCTCCTCTTCTATTCAACATAGTGCTAGAAGTCCTAGCAATAGCAATTAGGCAAGACGGCAGTATTAAGGGTATCCAAGTAGGTGCAGATGAGATCAAACTCTTGCTCGTCGCTGATGATATGATATTATATCTAGAAAACCCCATGGATTCTTCCAAGAGACTCCCTGATTTAATAAATGAATTTGGTAACGTCTCAGGTTATAAAATCAATATACACAAATCAGAGGCATTCATATATGCCAAAAATAGTCAAGCAGAGACTCAAATTAAAAAGGCAATACCTTTTACTATAGCCTCTAAAAAAAAAAATCTAGGAGTAAATTTAACAAAAGATACGAAAGACTTATACAAGGGGAATTATGAAACACTAAAAAAAGAAATTGTAGAAGATGTAAAAAGATGGGATAATCTGCCTTGTTCATGGATTGGTAGAATCAATATTGTTAAAATGCCAATATTACCTAAAGTGATCTACAGAATAAATGCAACCCCCATCAAAGTACCATCTTCATTCTTTACAGAACTAGAAAAAATAATTCTTCACTTTGTATGGAACCAGAAAAGACCTCATATATCCAAAGCAATCTTAAGCAGAAAGAACAAACTGGGAAGCATCAGTCTTCCAGACTTCAAACTGTACCATAAAGCAATTATAATCAAATCAGCCTTTTATTGGTACAAGAACAGAAGCATTGATCTTTGGAACAGGACTGAGAATCCAGAGATGAAGGATGAATCCATCTGTATATGATAACCTAATCTTTGATAAACCAGTCAAAAATATACATTGGGGAAAAGAATCTCTTTTCAATAAATGGTGCTGGGAAAACTGGATAGCTACATGCAGAAAA
>CAUYRT010037920.1:0-80083 GCA_963574885.1 Lepilemur ruficaudatus | reverse complement strand
GATCGCTCAAGGTCAGGAGTTCTAAACCAGCCTGAGTGAGAGCGAGACCCTGTCTCTACTAAAAATAGAAAGATGACAACCAAAAATATATAGAAAAAATTAGCTGGGTATGGTGGCGCATACCTGTAGTCCCAGCTACTTAGAGGCTGAGGCAGGAGGATCATCTGAGCCCAGGAGTTTGAGGTTGCTGTGCGCTAGGCTGACGCCATGGCACTCTAGCCTGGGCAACAGAGTGAGACTCTGTCTCAAAAAAAAAAAAAAAAAATGTTGTGACCAGAGATTGGCAGGAACCTAACCCTGTATTTCCCCTAAGAGCAATGGTTCAGTATTCACTAATTCAGTGTTTGGGGTGACTTTATAGGTCTTAACTACTATGATTAATGAAAATTGACTATAACTAGATTAGATCAACTGCTCAGTGATGAACTTATAAATGCTCAAATTGTCCACAAAGACACAACTATACAAATAATTGTTAACATCTTTAAGTTGAAACAACATTTCATAATTTCTCACTGTTGGTACACTTCTGAAACTGGTTGTGATAAATATGACCTCAGAAACCTAAAAAGCAAGATATCAAAATATGTTGGAAGGGGACAGTATCTCAAAAATGGTCTAGCACCTCCACTTTCTATACTGTTTTTCTCTGTTGCTTTGGAATGGCACTGATGCCATGGCTCCTTTCTTCCCTTCCTTGAGATCTCTGTTCATGTGTCATCCTATCAGTGAGAACTCTGATTAGCCTTTATAAATAGCCCCTAACTTCCATTCCCTCTACTCAGCTTTAGTTTCCTCCATAGCTCTTATCATTATCTAATATATAACATATTTATTTTCTGTTGTTTGTCTTCTCCAACCAGAATGTAACCTCCATAAGGGCAAGTCTTTATATATGGCACCTAGGACAGTGCCTGGTATATAGCAGGCACCCAATAAATATTTGCTAAATAAACTACTAGGAAAAAAATTAAAAGAATGAATTCATAGGAGCGCAGTACATGGTAAAAATTAATCACATTTGGCATTAGGTAGCATGGTATATAAAGGACATACAATAATTTAGAAACTGCTGCTAGAAGTATTTTTTATTAATAAAACTAAGACAAATTTGGGATTGATTTCTTAATTCTTTACATGTTGTACTAAGAAAAGTCATTATATCCTCTCATTAAGAAGTTATCTTTGTATTAAAAAAATCCAAATTTATAAAATAGAGAAAGTAGAGAAGTAGAGGACTTTTCTCCATATAAAAAGGTTTTTTTCACTTAAAAATGGTTTTATTTCAGGAATCCTTTAGATAGCAATTTTTCATAAAATAGAGCAAGTATCATTTACCAAAAAAAAAAAAAAAATGTGAATTGCCAAAAAATTTTAGGCTTATATCTGCTAATAGAGGTAGTACTATTTCTGTAAACTCAAACTTAAGATAAAATGTTCAACGGCTCTTCCAAACTTCCATTCCAGCAGGAGTGCTATTTTCCTTCCTCTCTACTTGAACTGCCATGGAGACTGGTTTCTTACCAAATGATTCAGCTATGATGACAGTTTGATTTTGAGTGAATATGTATCAATATCATTTTGAAAAAATGATGTTACTACATGGTGTTAACACATATCAGCAACCTACACACCCACACATTTAGTTAACATGCATAATTCACACAGAACGAATTACCAGTGTCCTCCCCTTACCCTAATAAATTAAATGTATCCTTTTGTAATGTAGACTAGAATGATGCCTCAGACCCCACAACTTCCAAAAATACATACTATACCTGTGTGAATCGGTCACAGTCAACAATGCGGAAAGTTTTGCCATAAATTGTGATGTTTATTCCTCGATTTAGATCTTTCCAATGGTAATGGTCTCCCCGGTCATTCTTGGCTAGCCGCTGGCGTTTGATTAATTTGCCTTGAGGGATCCCAGAGTTTTCCACAACAGGCTCTATGATAGACATGCTGTCATCTTCTAGATAGTAGTAAATGTTCACCTGACGGATCCTATAATGTTCCTCAGTTGACATAGGAACATCTTCTTGGAAATAGGCATCAAATTTCAGCACCTATAACACACCAAAAAAGGAGAAATGGTGTAGCATTAGCTTTCCATTATCTTCTAAAAAATATCAAGTACTCTCCTGAAAAGAGAACCACACAGGGAGATCTGAATATTTATCACTCCTATCCTCTAAATCAAGAGTTGGCAAACTGTGGTCCATGGGACAAATCTAACTTGCCACATGTTTTCTTTTATAATCTGTGAGCTAAGAATGTTTTTTACATATTTAAATAGGTAAAAACATTAAAATATTATTTCATAACATATAGAATTAAATAAAATTTAAATTTCAGTATCTATTACTATAAGTAATTATATAAATAATTAACACTTATTTGTTAATGGCTGATCTCCCATTATAAGGGCAGAGTTGAGTAGTTGTGATAGAGATATATGGACTGGAACTATAGACTGAATTGTGTCCCCCGACCCCAATTCATATGTTGAAGCCCTAACCCCCACATGACTGAATTTGGAGACAGAGTCTTCAGGAGGTAATTAAGGTCAAATGAAGTTTTAAGGGTGGGGCCCTAATCCAATAGAACTGGTGACTCACAAGAAGAGAAAGAGAGATATCTCCTTGCCCCAACCCCTATGTGCAACACACAGGAAAGGCCACATGACATATTAGCAGCAAGAAGGCTGCTATCTATGATCCAGGAAGAGAGCCCTCACCGGAAACCAAACTAGCTGGAACCTTGATCTGGGACTTCTAGCCTCTAGAACTGTGAAAAAATAAATTTTTATTATTTAAGCTACTCAGTCTGTGGTATTTTGTTATGATAGCCCAAACAAACTAAAACCACTGCAACACCCAAAATACATACTACCTGATGCTTTACAGAAAAAGTTTGCTGACATCTGCTTTAAATATTCACAGTGTATGTAGACTATTTACTGTGTGTGTTTCTTGGTGAGACAGCTTAAAGACCTTTACTCTACTAGCTTCACCTTCATGACAGAAGTCCCTCCCAGACCTTCTGAGAAAGTAAAAAATTTTGAGCAAGACTATGATTTTTGGTTTCAAAATGAACAAAAACGCTCAAGTTCACTTCTTTAGAAGTGGAATTCCTTGTAAATGCATATTGATAACACATTTATTCTTACAGACTTTATATTAATGACTTTCAATCATCAATCCACCGTAGAATCTTTGTAGGGCATGTAAACACCCTCATTGTGCTCAGGAACACATACATTATATCAAGCAAACTGTTGGTGCTCTGAGGGGCATCACTATCAAGTCAGAATGGCACACTGATTACACATTTAAAAAATACAACACAATATTATAAAAAGCTTATGTTGACATACTTTGGGATTAATTTTTATATTTGTTATTCTATTTCTATTTTTAATCTTCTTTTCAAGGACAGAAAGTATTAGAATGGTGTTCTAGGTAAGCAAGAGAGTTTACTCAAACCTCTACTAGATTAAGAGAACAAATCAAGAAAACCCTTAAATGAAGACACAAATATGGCTCAATGAATGGGAAGATGAAATAATTCTACACATGAGTACTGTTGCTAAAACAGGAGAGTGTCAACTGTGGAAGAACAAGATTAAAACAAAAGAGAACTGGCAATTACCTAGGAGATACGTGAATACAATGGAATGAAGTCCTTAGAACTCATAAACAGGTGAAATAGATGAGTGCAGTGGAATGTTTAAAGGCGTAAAATAACATGATCAAAGGCGAAGATAATTTTTAAGTAACATTTTAGATCAACTGCAAAGAATTGCAAGTGGGGACATGATCACAATAATTTATATGTGAAATGGCTTGTATTTCAGCCGTAGATTTATAAATACACAAAATGTTAAAGCTAGAATTGATCAGCTAGTCAGACCTCACTTTTTTTTTTTACAAGGAGGATGAGGTCCAGGGAGGTAAGGTGGCTTGCCTGATGCCACACCAGGAGTTAGGGGCAGAGCCGGGACCAACTCCGTCTATTGACTCACAGCCCAGTGTTCTCTCCTTTTGTCCTACTACTTCTCAGATAACAGGTACTACAGGGGTTCAGAGAAGGAAACTACATGGGCCAAAGTGGTCAGAAAAAGCTTAACTGGGAGGAAATAGAAGATTTATTAGATTTTAAGAGTGGGAAAATTTTAGATAAGCAGAGGAGATAGAGGGGATTCTAAGCAATGGTAACAACAGAAGCAAAGGAAGGAAACCCAGCAGCAGCATGCAGGCTATGGTGGAGGAGGAAGTACTAGGCATAGCAACCAGATTGAAAAGCCCCTTCAATAGACCAGGTCTGCAGTCACAAATTACCAGCAATGGAAAAACAGAAGGGTGACTGGACTGGTAGTAAAGAGGTGGGAGGATAGAAGCCAGATAAGGTATTGAGAAAAATCCAGTGCTGGGGATATGGTAGTGATCCCATAGAAATGAAAACATAAGGAGAAGCTAATTTTGGTAGGGCAGATGGTGAGCCTGATTTTAGATTTATAGAATTTAAGTGATAGCACAAGTTGATATTGCAGGGGGTAATTTGAGATGCAAAACTGGGTTTTAGGAAAGAAGTAAATATTAGAGAATAGTCGAGGATAACTCAAACACTTTTGGCTCAAGCAACTGGAAAGATGGAATTACTATCAAATTAACATGAAGGGCCAGGTGCAGTGGCTCATGCCTGTTATCCTAGCACTTCGGGAGGCTGAGGCAGGAGGATCACTTGAAGCCAGGAGTACAAGACCAGCCTAGGCAACATAGCAAGACTCCCATCTCTACAAAATATTTAAAAATTAGCTGGGCATGGTGGTACACACCTGTAGTCCTAGCTACCCAGGAGGTTGAGGCAGGAGGATTGCTTGAGCCCAGGAGCTCGAGGCTGTAGTGAGCTATGATTGAGCCACTGCACTGTGGCCTGAGTGAAAGAGCAAGACCCTGTCTCTAAAAAAATAAAAAATTAAATTAAATTTTAAAACATCACATTGATATGAGGAAGACTGCCATTGAGCAGATTTGGGGAGTGAGAAGACAAAATTAGGAATTCAATTTAAGACATGCTCAGTTTGAGATATTAGACATTCAAGAGAAGATGTCACACAGGCAATTACATATACATATGCTCAGAGGACAACTCATTATCACAAAGAGGATATTTCAAGTCATGAATCTCAACAATTCACCAAAGGACTGAGAAGAGAACCATAGCAAAGGGAACCAAAGACTAATAAGTCCAGGGCCACAGCTATGTTCCTAAACTATCAGTTTTCTAACACTGGAGGGCATGAAAATGCCTATGGCAATAGGAACTTCGCCTAGGAATGGGAGACAGGGAGGATATGTGTGCATATATATTTGAAATGCTCAAATAGGCATAATTTTTGTATTCTGTTTTTTAATGCAAATGATAATTATTAAATAATAATTTGTTTAAAAACAAACTTAGACTATGCTATATGATCACTACAGATTAATCCCAGTCTCCTATCTTTGTACATCCATAGAAGTGAATTGTGACCATGTATTCATTTTGTAAAATACAAAAATTTCTTTTTAAGCAAAGAAATACTAAATAATGTGCATCTCAGTTCTTGCTTTATATGTATTTTATAATAGTATTCTCATATTCTGTAAGGAAAAGAATGCAACGTATAATTGGTATATTTGGTAAAGAAACTGACTATTCAATTAACTTGGGCACTAAATTCCCAAAATCTCTGATTATTTGGGAGTTCATTGCCCGGCATAAATTGTAAGAGGTAAAAATTTTACCTATTAAGACAACTTCTAGATGTTTTTTCTGTCTGTACATTCATCTCTGATCACTTAATATGTATAAGTTTGTCCTATAAAGCACTTGAATTTCCTTTGGCATATGATCTACACATACGGCTAAAACAATATATTTTCAACATGTTATTCATGTTACAGAGAGCCAAGCTAATATGTGAGGTCTCAGGTAAAGAATATTCTAACTTCCAAAAATACTTATGTTAATCAAAAAGGTGCTTATCTATTTACCTACTAAGAATAGACTTAAGAGTTCTGTATTCCTTCCACGAAGAATGGGAAAGAAGTTAATATAGGAAAGCTCTTTAGCAAGTAATTGGGATAACATCAGCTTTGCCAGGCAGAATATGAACTTAATGGATTATGTAGACAAGAAAAAATAATATCTAGATAATGTGTTTAAAACTGTTTTTTTCATCATATTTTATGGCAGACTAGGCTCCTGGTTATCTTATATTCTAAGTTTTAGAGTTTATAGATGAGGAAACTAGAGATTGTGCTTCTACAAGGTCACAATGCTAATAGGTAGAAGACCCAGAATTAGAATCCAGGTCTCCTAACTCCCAGGAAGTACTCAGAATGCCATAACAAATATGAAAATATTTGTATTTACTTTATGATTGAAGGGGGTAATACTGAATAAATATTTTTATATCATATACAATTATAAAAAGACCAGCCACATTTTTTATTTTACTCAATTATATGTATGTTGCAAATTCAGCTTGTCAATTTTCATCAGTGACACAGATAAGAGATTAATTTTGTTAAATAATTATTCATCTCACTTAAAAATATTTATTAAGCACTTATTCTATAATAAATCAGACAAATCCTTTTCCTCATGAAGTATACACTCAGGTGGGGCAGATAAACACTGAACAAATCAGCAATACAAAGTATAAAATAGTGCTGTGAAGGCAACAAAGAGAAGCAATACAGAAAAATAGGGAGGGACCTCCAGGTAGAGAGGCCAGGAAAAGCCTCATGTAAGCCTCACTGAAAGAAGAAATGGAGTCAGCCACTTAAGGATGGAAGGAAAGCTATTCCAGGTAGGGGAAACAGCAGGGACAAAGGCCCTGAAGTGGGAAAAAAGTGGTACAATTTCAAGGAAATATGGAAAATAAGTCCAGTATGGTTGAAACATAGTAAGTGACAAAAAGGGGTTAACCACCTCTTAACCCAAGAGCTAGACAGAAAGAAAAGAAAGAAGGCTAAGCAGTAAATTAAGAAAGCTAACTTAGGCTGGTGCCGTGGCTCTCGCCTATAATACAATCCTAGCACTCTGGGAGGCTGAGGCAGGACGATTGCTTGAGGTCAGGAGTTCGAGACCAGCCTGAGCAAAAGCAAGGCCCTGTTTTACAAAAAACAGAAAAATTAGCTGGGCATGGTGGTGCACACCTGTACGCCCAGATACTCAGGAGGATTGCTTGAGCCCAGGAGATTGAAGTTGTGGTAAGCTATGATGACACCACTGCATTCTAGCTGGGTGACAGAGCAAGACACTTTCTCAAAAACAAACCAAAACAAACAAAACAACAACAACAAAACAAGAAAGCTAACTTATAAAAACTAGTCAGTAGGTCTCATACCGAGTTATACATTAAAATCTCTGGAAATTAGGATTGATAAGAGTTGGAATTACATCTGATTGTCTTAAAAGTCTCACCAGTGATTCTGCTGCATGGCCAAGGCCAGGACTATTTTACTTTTATAAAAAGAGGAGGCTTGTTGTAAGAAAAAAAAAAAAGCAAGGATGATGTGGTAATGTCAATAGACAGAAATAAGGCAACTCACATTGCAAAAGCATAAGGGTAAATGAGAAACAAACAAAAATGTTATAACACTCATTGGTTATGTAATATCACACCTGAAATGTTCCTTGAAAAATAAAAACTTAAGGAGACAGCCTGGAGAAAACTGACAATAGATGGAGTCATTGTTTTCATGATTATATTTTTAATTTTAAAGAAGTTAAGAGATTTGTCATCATTGTAGAATATAATACTTTTAAAAAGCGGGAAACAGAGCAGGTAAATATAGAGCAATACAAACTCAAGAATTCAGAATTCATCCAACTTTTCTTCAACTGTATTTGGAAAATATTCCAGGGAAGTCTACAGGGAATTACTTTCTGTAATCGGCTTCCTGAGTAAAGAAAGCCTCTTTTAAGCCCAAGTTCAGCTGTCTATGACTAAGGGTTGAGGCATTTGAACAATTTTCCTCACAGAGCACTCTGGGAATCCTGTGGTTTACTGTTAACTTTTCTGTAAGCAGTTGGCTCTCAGACACTTCAATTCAAGGGGTACCCTAAAATCCCAGATGATACCTTTTTGTCAAAAGCCACGTGTGCAGGAATAAAGTCTGCAGGTGGGGCCTGCTTAGGTTGGCCGTAAGTTAGAACTGGTGCCTTATTAGCCAACTCATCCAGCTCAGCCTGGGACAGCTGGTTGACCTGGAGCCGGTCCCCGCCTATCCCAACTGTTGGACGTCGAACAATTGCATAGCCATTCCTGTAGCCCAGTGTCTGGCTTCTATGGAAGGCTGTTTTCTGAAGAAGAAAAGAAGTATGTCATTATAACGCTGCACAAATTTTTGTTAGGAACAACAACAAACTTTTTATAATATAATTTAAGCCTTTGCTTATAAATATCACAAATCTTTTATCAAAAAGTTTACCTACATTAAAAGATTCTATTTTTTTTTTAAAGTTCTGTAGTTTAAGCTAAAACAGTTGGACAGGATCAAGGAGAGAAGTTGCTACCTGAGCTTAAAATAAAAGCCCTGTTCTGCAATGCCCAATTTAAACTACAGGTTTAAATGTAAGGTCTCATTTAAATGTAAGGTCATGTTTACAGGTTTAAATGTAAGGTCATGTAAGGTCTCACCTTACATGAGAGACTAAAATAATATCTCATCCATACTCATAATTTTTCACTAGTCTTTCCATGTTTTTCATCTTATCTGGTGGCCATAAAATCTGCAAAACCCAGAAGATCTGGTCCTGTGAATTTATTTTTATCTGCAATGAATTTATTTTTACCTGCTCTTCTTGTTAACAGTGACACCGATACACTCATACAACTCTTTGGAAAGCAACTGACCACAGAAAGTCTTGAACTTAATAATTCCATCCCTGATCATTTATTTTAAGGGTATGATCCAACATTATGGGAAAGAACTATATGCCTGAAGCTGCCCTTTATTACAATGGTAAATACTGGAAACAACCTATAAGACAAACATATGAAGGTGTGAGTAAATAATGGAAAACTCACTCAATGGACTATTACGCAGCCATTGAAACATCGGTTTTAAAGACCATGTAGCAACCTAGAAAAAAGGTTTATGATTTAATAAACCCAAAAAGCAACACATAAAATTTACGAATACTACAATTACAAGCATGGAAATATGTACACGAAGCAACTGGATTAGGCAAATGCTCTTTGTATTATATATTTCTGAATTATGTTGATTTTTTACAATGAATACTGATGGTTACAATGAATACTGATGGTTAGAAAAAATAAAAGATCACATTTCAAAAAAAGAGTAGAAAGGCAAATTAGAGGTTATGTTAATTTGATGGTTTTCCTTTTTCTGTTATTTTTAAGGTTACTTTCAAAATTTTATATATAATATTTAATTATATATAATTATACATATAAAATTTAGGATTAATCATAAAATACATTTTTTATGAAAAATAAAACTTACTTGTCTACATCCTAATTTCTCTGGAGACCAGCCTATCATCTTTCAAGATTTGTACTAACATGAAAGGTATGATAGAATAAACTTCGTTTGCTAAAAGAGTTATTATGAACTGCAGACTTTTATTTTGAAGGGTTATATATTCAGGGTCACAAGTCAGTAGATAGGAACTGCTCCAGGTACCTGACACACATGACATAGAACAAAATGGGCTGAGTTGACATCCTCATTGGAGTATAATTTGTGTAACTTCACTCCTCTTTTCCTACTTCTGAAGACAGAAGAAACATGAGTGACTTCAGTCTGCTTTCCCCATTTTTGATAATATCTCTACCATCACTCGGCCATGACTCTTATGGAGCCCAGGCAAGTCAATCTTAGGCTTCTTCACCCCTCTTATTCATTATGGTTTACCTTCTCAGTGCCATGAGAGTTACACACATCTAGTCCTTCACTGTTGAAGATAGCGACCATGTTTTTCAAATTCCAAATAAGGCAAATTGGTTGGCACTTGGCCAGTGTATTTAACCTATGAAATATGTCCAATGCACAGTTCATCTTACTTATAGTACAGCAATGTACGTCTTTAGAGCCTGGCACTTCACATTTCTGTAATCCTCCAAATCAACTTAACCCTGCCTCGTGGGTAACCTCTAATCACTGACACCAAACGCTTAAGCTGATCCTCTATGGGGCAAGAAAGTACCTATGACATTTTCTAAATTACATAAAATTGAAAAGTACAATGAAATTGAAAATCTATGATGTATCTTAATGCAGGAATAATTATGAAAAGATTCAGAATCCAAATTCTCTCACCAAACTTTCAATTTAATTTACATTCTCTCAAAGAAAATAAATTGACTAAATATTTCATCTTTATGAACATGGAGAGGAACTTAAGAGTTTAAATTATTAAATAACATATAAACTATTATTGGCTCATCTGTGATAATCAGTCTACTGACTCTCATTACTGATTTCCCAGAACATATATTTCAGTAAACCTGTTAGTATTAAAAACAAATACTAAATAATTTTAAGAGCTAAACTGTGCCGGGAGAAAAAAAGAATCCAAGCTCTTGCTGCTGCTTTAATTTTGTCTAGAAAATGCGACTAAAAACAATTAAGGTTGGAGGAAGGAACAAAATAAAGTCTAAACAAGAATCTTTTACAAAAATGATAGAGTAAAATGAATAAGCCTGGGGAAGAGAAAACAGCAACTAAATTATGGTCGAGGGAACTGAAATAGAGTATCTCCTACAAAGCAGGAAAAGATGGTTTGGGAGGAAGATTGGCAAGTTTCAAAAAGAAACCACAGTGGAGAAAAAAAAAAAAATGGGGAGAGGGTAGGACTAAACTGTAGAAAAGGCAAAAGTGGAAAGAAGAAGGATGGGTTTGGGCAGAAGCACACAGACGAGTAGATGAATGGAAACGATATACATACAAGACAGGAGATGGAGGTGGGAGTGGGAAAAGATTACCGGGTCCAGGATTCAGAAGAGGAAAGAGGCGGCACGAGAATAATGAACCTTGGGAAAGTGGGTAGCATGGGGCTATGTGAATGAGGATGAAGGTGAAGAGAGGCTGGAGGGGTTAAGGATGGAGCTGGGCAGACAGTGTGTGGTGTGGGGGAATCAGCTAGGGAGATGGCCTAGAGAGCCTGGGAGTGGGCTGGGGGAAACAGTGATGTACAGGGAGAAGAGGTAGGGGGTTGGAGGAGCAGAGCAGCAAGTGAGAACGTGGCGCGGCTCGAGGGATGAGATGGAAGAGGGGCCAACACTGCCAAGATGGAGCGGAGAAACTAACGAGAGGAATAAGGCGGAAGGTAAAGGATGGGAGAGAAAATGAGGCTGGCGGGGGAAAGACCACAAACGTCTGGCAGAGAAGAAAGAATAGGGCTAGAGAAGAGGACGGATTTGAAGGAAGAGGACAGCCTTGAGTGGAGGAGAAACCAGGTGCGCTGACCTGCGACCGCTCTAGGGGGTGCCCGGAGGTGGGGACAGGTTGGGGTTTGGCAGATAAATCCTCACCGTGGAGTCTCTAAAGGACGTGCCCGGGAGAAAAGGCAGTCCATGGACAGGGTTGGATACCATCGCAACCGGTATGGTCCAGGCCACCACGGTCCAGCTTCGTCCTCTCCGGTTGCCCTGGCGACAAGCCGCCTTCACCGGCCCTCCCAGGCTCCATGGTAACGCCAAACATTCCAAGCGCCCCCTACCGGAGGGCAGGGCCTGAGGCGCAGACGTGACGGGTCTGCGCGTGCGCCGTCCGCAGGACTCCGTACTCTCGCGGTAGGGTGGTCGGGGCGGTTGGTGGGTGTTGAGGGCCTGGCTCCGCCTCTTCCGCTTCGTCCCGCCCCTCCTCAGTTCTAGAGGATGCGTCATGGAAGCCCTTGGGTGGGGCAGGGAAAGGCGGGTAAAGTGAGGAGGTAATTCTTACTGTGGTGACCCGGGTCCGAGCATGCCCTTAGATAAGTTGCAGAAGAAGAGGCGTTCCTTCTTTTCGTCCACCCCAGTCCTCGCCGATCTCTCTGCGCGCCGCTGGCGCTGTGAGGTCAGACTCTGTTATCGCCCAGTGTAAATGGTTGGTCCGGATGAAAGTGTTACTACCCCAGACCCATGCTTCTTAGAGGCAGGAGCTGCAAATTATTCACGATTGTATTTGCGTTGCTCAGGGATAGTCAATGAACTAATTGCAACCATCTCATCTCTAATCCTCCCACTGCATCATTCTCTCCCCCGCCTCCTTCAGCTTTCTTTATTCTACTCAGCACCCTCTCCGTTCTTGTAGGCCAGGCTTTGAATATTTGCTGCAGGACACTGTGCATTCCAGGAGATGCGTAGTATTTGCTGACTGAGGAGCTGAAGGCTGCTCATCTCAGTCTCTCGTTTATACCTGCAGCTGCGATGAAAAGATCCAGAACCACAGGGGGAAACACAGCACCTTCAAAGAGAAAAACCAAATTGTGAGAAAGAATCAGATAAGTGGGGTGAAACATTGTCGGCAGCATTCTTGCCTTTGGTGCTTTTCACAAAACCTATTTAAATTATTTTTCTTGAAATAAATGTATTCCTATTCCTGAAACGTTTTCCGAGGTGGGGATGGGCGGGGGAAAACTCATCAGCGCTGAGGAGCTTAAAAATAAAAACAAAAAGCAAACAAAACCCAGGTGCCCGGAGATTTGGATTCATTAGGTCTGAAATCAGGGCCAGGAATCTGATTTTTATAACAGGTGTTTCTGACAAGCCAGCTTAGGAATATGATAGAGGACTAAGCCTGACACAGAAGGCATAGCTCAGCGTCGTGGTTAGTTTACTGCCAATACAGACAGCAGCTCTACTTTTATTGCTGTTTGTCAGAGAAAAATCCCCCCTGTTGGGTTTCACTAATTGGCATGAAGCTCAGGAGGCCCAGGACATGAATGCACTAAGTGACACCTGAAACCGTTATAGATGCTGGTCGAGCACACCCTGTCCAAAAGTTTCTTTTCTAACTCTTCCTCTCCCCTACTACTTCTATTTCCTTGTCCTTTTTTTTTTTTAACCTTTTAAAAACTTTTTCCTTTTCATTATCTGTTAGTACATCATCTTAATGCAACATTTAATATGTTCTTCTAAAATTTCAATAAATTGATTAGCATTGTTGAAGTTTCTGAAAACTTTAAAAGTACCTGTCCATTGCATTATACCTTAGCCACCAACCTAGGATGGAAGCCAGTCACTGGGGGAGTCTGTCAAGATGGCTAGTTCAACCTTTCAAAGAGAAGGTAACTCTCCCACTTCTCTACCTCACTAATGCTGATTACCCAGAGTCACTGATAACTATAATTCTCACTGACTCTTCATGATAACCTCAAACTCTTACAAGTTCTATGATCCCTCCCTCCCCGCTCTCTTAATCCCGTGGCATTAGGACACACTACAAAGAGCCTATCTTGGCTAACTGCATAGTTGCAGTTAGATCTGTGTTTCCTGGGTTGGGTAGGGAAGGAGCTTGTGGGACTGGAAAGGGTGAGTCATGCCTAAGCCTATTGTCCATTGTGGAATCTGTTTCTATTTGAAGAGTGCCCTCTAACTCAGATGCCTTTCTTTCCCAGAAGAGCACCCTAGTTAAATGGTTAAGGAGTGTGTTTATTAATAACTATTTTTGAGCCTCAGAAATGCATGGTGAGGAAAACTTCTGTTGGTCTATGACCTCCTAAAAATGCTATCATCTCTGAGGAGGGGAAGCCAGGCAGTATTGTATCAGTGCTAAAAAGCACAGGGACAGGTATGTAAAGAAGGAAAAAATAAAAAATTAAAAAGACAGGGCTTCAGAAAACTGCCTGGACCCTGAGAAGGTTTGGTATGATTAAGAGTTTATATCTCATTTTGACCGCTCAGTTCATATTGCTTTCAGTTTGTACTCACCAGTCCCCAGAGTGTGGAATAATATATAGGATAGGGCAGGAACCTGATTATCCGTGGCAGCTAAAGTAAGAAGTGCCATGGTTGAAAGGCCATTGCATAAAGCCTGGGCTCAGAAGACCTCAGAAATGGTGCATGATTTTCAGCAGGTTTCAAAGCTTGGGGAATGGAAAAAATGGAAAGTTCTGACTGCTGACAACCAAGCCTGAAACAAGGCCTCATGGGCTGGATGACGTCTCCTAGGGAATCCTGATGGGAGATGTCCTGATGGGATAGGTCACGAGCTGTCACCTAAAATAAACGTTTCCCCTTTCAGCATTTGGGGAAATTTTTTTCCCCTTCAGCAAAGGGGAAATAAACGTTTCCCCTTTCAGCATTTTGCCCAGAGCTGGCTTTACCCAGACTTCGTTTTTAATACTATGACATTCTTATTCTTCAGTACCTGTGTGTGTTCTGGAATATTTCTGCAGCGATTTTGGTGTTCTGCTTCCCTCTGCTGGATAAAATTGTTACAGCAAGACTTCAAGGCGGGAGGAGGGGAAACCCCAAAAGAAGAGTTATTAATACACACTTTCAGGTATTGCAGATACTGGGGGTGTGGTGAGTGTGTGTAAACAAGGATAAGATGGCCAGGGCAGTGCCCTTCAGTCTGAGTGCTCTCTAGCATTCATGTCTATCACGCCATGGTCTCTGGAATCTCTTATCTAAAAAGCGGGCCCAGTCAACAACATTGATCTTTGCAAAGTGTAAGCAAAAGGAGAAACATCCAATGATAGCCAAGCAGATTCTGGAGCAGATTTAGGACACACAGGAAATCTTCATTTGACATAAAATCACACAACTTGGGTTTACACTATTTTAGCCTTACTATGGACTACTGCCTGGGGTTTGGAAAAACCTGTATTTCTGATGCTTTTTCCTCCCGTAAGTCAAACCCATTTGATGGCTTTAGCTGATTCAGTTAGAATTCCTTTCCCTCTTCAAAGCTTATCAAACACATTTCACAGGATATAAGCTTCATAAGAATAGGTTCTTTGTTTTTTTGTTGCCATTTTCCTAGCTCCCATCAGTGTCTGTAACCTCATAGATACTCATTAAACAATTGTAAAATGACTGACCAATGATGACCAAATGAATAAACAACAATTCAGAGATCATCTGATAAAGTATTTTTCAAACTGCCAGAAGATCCTCAACAGTAGTTCTTAAAATCAACTTAATGAATTATGACTACAACCAGACATTAAAAAAAGAAAGAAAGAAAGAAATGTTGTATGGGTAAGAATAATTCAGTGAAAATATTTTCAATATATATACATACACATACAGTCATATTGTGAGTATATCATGGCCACAGTAAAAGTGCTTGGAAAGTGATTGACGGGTATTCATCTGACTCATTTTACTAATGAGAAATCCCCAGACCAAAAAAGATTAAGGAACTGTCAGTTAATGGCTGGTTCCCAACTGAGTCTTTCTTAGACTCACAGCCAGGAATGATATCCCTCATTTAGCACAGGAAAGGTCGTTGATCTTGGCATCCTGTTTGTGAGACATCTCTGGCATTATGAAGCTCTCAACAGTGTGAACAAGTGTGCAAAGACAAGTGTGAGAATGGTGTGGTAGTAACATTAATTACAGTGCTAGATTCCAAATGTGCACAGGAAGTGAATCCCTTAATTCAAGTAAACGGCAACTTTGAAGCAATGGGGAAATGACTTTGATACCTCCTTTCCTCTGGCACATCTCAGACCACTTTTCCTTTCCACCCTTCACTTATGCAGTGTGTGACAGAAAGTGAAATATCAGGTTAGGTTCTGAGAGCCACATTCTTGTCCTAAGTGTGTTAGGAACATTTGTGTGAGCTTAGACAATTTACTCAAGTCTCCTAGTTTTCATCTCTAAAATTAGAATCCTGGACCAGAACTAATGATCATTCATTGCTTTGGGGGCTTGGGGTCATGGGATCATTTTGAAAATACTGTAAAACTGTGCACTCTGGCTCCCCAAAATGCACATATTCATATTATAAGGACAAATTTTACTTATAATTTCACAGAGTTAATGAGTAGGCTCCAGTGGGTTTGGGAATGGTCTATTGAGCTCTCCCCTCTCTGAAATTTATGGGATAAGAAGTCCATAATATCATACCCCAGAGGTAGACCCATGTAGTGGTTCAGAGTGTGGACTGTAGAAAACTCTCCAGGACAAAAGATCCTGGTCAGCCAACAACTGAATTGCAAGGGGGGAAAAAAGAGTGAGGTGGAAGGAAAACCTATAGATTAAAAGTCAACCAGTTGCAATGTGTGGGCCCTGATTCAAACAAATATACTTTAAAATAATTACAACAATTATGAGACCATTGGGAATTTGAACATGAGATATTTGATAATGTTAAGGAATTGTTCTTTAATTTTTTAGACATGATAACTGTATTGTGGTTTTGCTTAAAGAGCCTTCATCTTTTAAAGATACATAAATAAGTATGTATTATGGAGAAAATGATATGATATCTGGAATTTGCTTCAAAATGACATGGAAAGGAACAAGTGAGTGTGGTATAGATGAAACTATATTGCCTGTGAGTTGATAATTATTGATGTGATTACATGGGAATTCAATATACAATTTTCCCACTTTTATATATGTTTGAGGTTTTCCATAAAGACGTTAATTTTTTTTTTTAAAGAAGTATGGACGCTGGAACTAGACTACAGAGCTACAAATCCTAATTCTGTCACTTACCAACTCTGTGACCCTGTGGAAATTTCTTAACCTTTCCTTAGCTGTAAACAGGGAGTAATAATCATTCATAAGGTTGTTGTGAGCATTAAATGAGTTAATGTATGTCAGCACTTACAATAGTGCTTGGTACATAATAAATGCTCAATGACTGTTTGCTATTACTGTTGTCTAGGGTAGCATTCAGAATGGACAGTTTGGAGAGTGGAGATTGAAAAAACTATGGATGATTCATTAAAAACAGATTGCGGTAGAAAGAAGGGAGGCAAGGGGGGGAAGGTGTTGGACATTTTTAAAGACTGTGCAACATTTATTATAGAAAGGTTTGGCCTGTGTGACTAAAGTCTTTCTTTCCTTTTTAGCCCTCCCCCCCAACTCTGTATAGACACCAAACACACACACACACACACACACACACACACACACACACACACACACACCCCAGATCTTTTTAGCAGGTAGAAGGACTTCAATCCCCCCTAAGGCATGGTTATAATAGAGCACAAGGGCTTTCCTGTGGGCCATGGAGTTTCCTATGGAGTCCACAGAGTCATAGCCTTTTTCCTTTCTCTTTGGTTCATCATCCATTTTTTATCACCACTGGGACGTGAGAGCAGACAGTGAATTTACAGCCTTTGCACCCAAGTGTGATGGTGCTGGCAGGTAAGTGAGCTGCTTGTGAAGCTGAGGAATAGAGGAAAGGACCCAGGTGGGACATGGCCACGGTGCCACCCAGGAGCATGTGCTTATACAGCGCAGATTCAGTTGGGAAACACATTTAACTACAACGAATCTGGCCGCTCTCAACTTTTTCTTTGTATTTAATATTTAACTCCCTACCACAGAGGTTCTATTGTATTCATACACTTGGTAAGTTTCTCCTTGGTATCTCTGCTGAGACCTGCAAATTCTTCTGACCCTTTAATAGGGTATAGGTTGGGGAAAGGTTGTGCTTGCTGAGCTGAGAAACTATGAGCCACTGGGTAGGGAAAATTGTATTAATCTAACAAAGAGTTTAAAAACTAAGATCGGCCCGGGGCTGGTGTTAGTAGTTTTCTGGGGCTCTCAGAACAAAGTACCACCAAGAAGGTGGCTTAAAACAACAGAAATTTTCTCTGTCCTAGTTCTGAAGGCTAGAAGTCTGAAATCAAGGTGTTGGCAGTGCCGTGCCTCCTCTGTCTCTCCCGCCACTAGCTTCCGGTTGTTACCAGCAATCCTTGGCACCCCTTAGCTTGCAGATATGCGTAACTCCAGTCTCTGCCTCCGTCATCACATGTTCTCCCCTGTGTGTGCCTCTGTCTCTTTGGATGGCTGTCCTCCCTCTGGGTCTTCTCTTCTTACAAGACACCAGTCATATTGGTCCACCCTACTCCATTATGATCTCATCTTAACTGCTTACCTCTACAACTACCTGTCTCCAAAGTAGGTCACTAATAGAGGTAGTGGGGATTAGAACTTCAATATATTCTTTCAGGGGACACAATTATAACCAAGATGGGACTGGAGGTAAAAAAGGAATGGACTAGTGGGGTTTATTTTGAGAACTCTTGGGGACCATAGTGAGAAAGGGCAGAGCTGCCAGCGTGTCTGGGTGGTCCGGGTGTCCATGCCTGGGAGGGTCTGTGATCATGGAGACTGAGTGTAAGGGAAGGAAGGTGGAGGAAGGCAAGAAAGACCCCACCATTCCCTTGGGAAAATTAAATATCTTCCTTTGCTATGGGTGGAGAGAAATCCCTCCTGAGGGCCTAGAGCTCCTGCTCTGGTGAAAGATGTCTGAGAGCCTACAGAGGGGGCGGCGGGGCGGGATGGGAGGGGAAGGGTGGACCCATTTGTGCAGAACTCACAGTGCTGCCCAGAGTTATGTGTTAGAAATGATAATGACAAGGATTCCAACTAGCACTTACTGTGCACAAACTCTGTGCTGCGTGCTGTGCTAAGGTATTTTTCCCCACAGTAAAAGTTGTCAGATCCCAAGGTAATTTGTTCTTGTTTAGAAAAGAAAAAAACACTGGATGGAGATGTTTTTGCACATTGCCATAGTTGTCTTTAAGAAAAAGAAATTAGTTTAGTCTGGAATAGTGCTCAAATTGACTTTAATGAGGAATAAGATATATTAAAGGTCCGGAAGATGAGCAAGGATTCACTAGAGTTATTTTATACACATTAAAGAAGTATGGGAAAATAATGTGCGGACAGTCATTGGTTCTTAAAGTGGGTTCAAGACCTTGAAAGTCCTTCAGGTGACTGCAAATGACCTTGGAGACTAATGTTTGTAGTATGAGTCGGTCGATGTGGGATTCTAGCACAAAATACATTTAGGAATCTCATCACTGGTACCATTTCAACAATAACAGTGTAAGGACTTTTGCTTGACAGAAATGTCTAGAAATGAAGTGAGAAGTACATCTTTAGCTTTACTTCATTTATTGGCGGAGGGGGGCGGGTGGGATATACATTACACTTCGCTCTCAATTTTAAACATTTTCTCATTTGCACAGCTGGCAATGGGGAAGTTAGACCAAAGAATCTACATTCACTTAATTTTGCTGGTTAAGAATATGGACTCTGGATTCAAAAGCCTGAGTTTCTGTGAGATTTCATTACTTGATAGCCAGGTAGTCTTGGGCAAATTTACTTTATCTATGCCTCAGTTTCCTGATTTGTAAAATGGGGGCGATAATAGTACCTACCTCACGTGGTTGTTATGAGGGTTAAATGAAAGACTCTAACAGCTCAGCTCAGTACTTGGCAAGTAGCGAGCACTAGATAATGTAAACTCTTTTTATTCCCGATTTACAGACTCTGTCCTCGATGTGTCATCCCATTTCTGCCCGAAAGTTTCCCCAGAGTACAAACTAATGTCAATAGAATAAGGAAACACTCCAAGCCCGTCTAGGGAGTGGAGGTCAGCGCTCTGGGCACTCTAACGATGCTCTGGGAGGGATCTGGGAAAAACCCTGCAAGCATGAGGGTGTGTCCATGGGAACGGTGTGTTCGGCCAGGCCCACAAATGGAATTACTTAATGTAACCTGGTTTTATGTAGATTTCAGGAAACACAATTTGCTCTATTCGCCAATGGCAAGGTAATGTGCAAGTAGTAATTAACATGTATAAACAGCTACCCTGAATTTCCCTGGGCAGAACTCTTCCCCAGTATGCTCGTTCCTGAAGTCATAGTAAAAGCAAAAGCCCTCACAAGGCCTACGCAATCTGTTCTCATCTCCTACTCTACTCCTTTCTGTTCACGCTGTCCTCCTCGACATTCCTCGCATGCTCTGACCTCAGGGCCCTTGCACTTCTCCCTCTGCCTGGGAGGGAAGCATAGCTGGTTCCCTCACCTCTCTTGCAGTGTTCCTCCCCCACCCCCCGCCCCCGGAGCCTGTTTAAAATTGTACGCTAAACCACCCCTCCAGTCTATCCCTCTCCCTTGCTATTTCTCCTTGGCACTGTCACCTTCTAATATACCGTATCATTTATTCATTGGGTTTATTTCTCCATAAGGGCAAGGAATTGTGTTTATTCATTGCTGTATCCCAAGCGCTGAGAACAGAGCCTGGTACCTGGTGGTGCTGTTTGTGAGTGACTGTCAATGAATCTACATACTGACCAGTTCAACAGGCCAGGCTTTGCCTCCAGGGAAGGTCTTTCTAGCAGAGGACTTTAAGGGCTTGATTCAGAAGAGGCATTTCACACAATTCTTTCAACAGGAGAGATAATGTATCATTGGTTTGGTTTCATGAGCCAGTATCTCAGCCACAACATCATCAAATTACCTACATAATGTAACAGCAGAAGGGAGTGTAATGTAACTATCTTGGTATTCCTGTAAACTGGGCCAAAGACTGTTGATTTTATACTTTATAGAATTGAAAGTACTATGGTGCTTAAAATTTCTGGTCCTAAATTTCTGGTTTTTTAGGAATCTTTACATACACTGCTAATTTATCTTTTGTCATTGACAATATTTTGACATAAGCTTATTTTTCCCCTAAAAGGGATTTTATTTTAGTGATGGGTGCATGGATTATCTTTTCTTCTGCATTTTCTTTAATAAGCATATATTACTTTAAATTGAGAAATAATAAATGCCTTTTTTTTTGCTTTCTGCTAAGTCTGTATAACTCCTTTATAAAAAGGCAGAGAAAGATTTTTTTTTAATCCCACATTCAAATTCACACCTCTTGTCAAAATTCCTGGGAGAGCCCATCATTTGAGGAATTGATAATCCCACTGAAAGATGAGAGGGAGGATTTGGGATTTGGCAAGATTATCAAGACTAGAGGAGATTCTCATCCAAGGATTCAAAGGTATTTTCAAGAAACTGACGGGAGAGTGGGATCTGACTTTATAATCTAGGCCACCAAGGGCCTGTGGACTGTGAAGATTTGGGCTGTCTGAGAAGCCTCTGGGTGCAAAGAATGCTTCATTTGGCATCCAAGGATGTAGTGTAGAGTCACTATACCTCAAACAGAAGGGACACAACCCTGGTTGTGCATGAGATATTTAGGATCACAAGTTAAAATGAGATAATGTTGAAGTATACATATGCATAAAAGTGCTTCGTAAGCTATAAAGGGCTCTGCAAGTATTTGGTGCTAATGTTTCTGATTAGCTGGACCCTGAATTTACCTGAAGGAAAAACGAATTTAAACATTACAATTAGTGTGACTTCAAACCAGTCACCTTACCTTTCTAGTGCTTTCTAGTTCAAAAGAGACCTTTTGGTCTTACTTACCTCATACAGTTTAGAAGCTCAAATGGATATAAAAATGTGTTGGAAAGCACAATGCATGATGAAATTAAAGATGTTATTCTGTAGCCTTGAACTTGGTCAAAGCCTCTTAGAGTCTTAACTTACAGTGAACGAACACCTCTTCCAATGAGAATCATGTAAGAAAAGCCCTTAACTTAGACAAATGTGCTCTCAAAGTTAATATTTAAATTATCTTTTTAATGAAATGATCTTCCTTCCATATGAAATTTCCATAAAAATTCTACAAGAGTTAAGGTTATTTTTTAAAAAGAAGGCAGCCAGAGTGCTGTTTGTTTTCAACTTACCAAGTCAGGAAATTGTACTCAGGTTAGAACCCTACAACCCCTTCCAAGAAGGCTGGGATTTTATGTACCTGGGAAGCCTATACCGCGCTTGTGGACATTTAGGGCTCTTCTGTGTGTCTGGATCTGTCAAGGCTCCCCAGAACTGAATTAAAACAACTAGAGGGCAGTGACAAGGGTTGCAGAAGCGGCAGGAATTAACAGGAAATTGAGATGGCTTTAAGGAGACTACTTTGCTGGAGAGGAGATGTTTCCAGCCTTTGGAGAGAAAAAGGAAAGAGAGCTCAATCCTTTTGAAAAGGTCCTGGCCCATACCAGGTTCCAGCCTCCTCAGGGCATCTGGCCCTCTGGCTGTGACTGGGACCAAGATCTGGGGAGGGGACCTTGTCATGGTCCAAGGGGAAGATGCCTGTCCTCCATTAGCAGACTGTAGACTCTGCGTGCAGGGTCTGTTTTTCTTCACTCTGGTGTCTCCAGAGCCAACATGGCACCTGCAACCAATAGATGCTCAATAAATTCTTGCTAAATGAACTGAAAGACTGGCTAATCTAGTGACAGTGACAACGGAAGCATATTCAAAACTGCACAGGGCCCCTGCTGGTTGACAATATGGGTTTAGGCAACAGGGACATCCCTAATTCTCCCAGTGGAGCCTCTAGTCATAGGAATGTTACTTTCTGTTACTGTGATAGTACCACAGCCTGAAGCTGCAGTGGCCTAGAGAACCACCTTTTCCACAGCTATTTAGATTTAATAGTAAAGGCTACAAATATCATTTGGTTGATAGAGGTCACATTTTTTTTTTTTTCTTTTTTGAGACAGGCTCTTGCTCCATTACCTGGGCTAGATAGAGTGCAGTGGTGTCATCATAGCTCACATCAACCTCAAACTCCTGGGCTCCAGTGATCCTCCTGCCTCAGCCTCCTGAGTAGCTGGGACCACAGGGCACACGCCACTGCACCCAGCTAATTTTTCTGTTTTTTGCAGAGACGGGGTCTTGCTCTTGCCCAGGCTGGCTTGAACTCCTGAGCTCAAGGGGTCCTCCTGCCTTGGCCTCCCAGAGTGCTGGGATTACAGGTGTGAGCTACCACACCCGGCCTTACAGGTCACATTTCATAACACATACATTACAGTATAGTATAAATCTACTTATAGATTTATAATATAATTCAAAATTTGTAGATTTCAAAAAATGCCCATCAATTCAAAATTTTGAAATCTTTAACTCTATTATCTGTGAAAGTAGGGGTGTTTATTTATTAGATTAAGATCTTCAGAGAAATCAACTCCGTAGCTTTTTGTGTGTTTTACTTACAAGGAGGGATTAGGATGTGTGTGTGTGTGTGTGTGTGTGTGTGTGTGTATTTTGGAGGTTTGGGTATGGAGACTCTTTTACGCTTTTCTATTTTCCTGCTTCCATATGGATGTAAAGCGTCCTGACCCCTTTCTCCCAGCAGTCTAAATAAAACCTTTCTTTAGGATGGGCCTCATCAAGGTAGCCCTTGTCAAGGACCTTGTCAAAGAAACAAGGTAGCTGTTTCTTTAAACTGTTGACACTACAACAATCCATATACAAAATCCATTTAATGGTTATTCATGTAAGTAGATTTATATAGACATCAATTAGTTCCATTTTTTTCTTTGCCAAGCAATCAAACAAAACACATGACCAATAGGATTAGTAGGCACACACCTTGGGGACAGTGGCTGTGCCCTCTCTGAGTAAAACATGATCGCCATCTGGATGATCCATTTGGAACTACAGTGCAGCAACCAAAGAACCTAAAGTTTTCAGGCAGTAGGGTACAATTTGTGAACAGGTAGGCAACAGAGGCAGGAATAAACTACCTTCCTCCCTGGGCCCTAAACTCCTACTATTTCCTTCAAGCTTCTAGGAGAAGACACTTGAGAATATTGTTACTGAGTGAAGTACTTTCAGCCAAAATTAGAAATGAAACTGACATTTTAAGAGTATTAACATAACTGGTCAGTAAATACAGGTCAGGAAGAACTAAACTAGTCAAGCGGGAAACAGGCAAATGTGTCCCCACTTTGCCATGTCCTGCTATCGCCTCTCCCTACACGGAATCTCATACAAATCCAGCAGGATTTTCATTCACAAACATATGTAAATGACTGACAGTTTAGTTTTTTTTTTCTATTTATATTTTAATGCATTGAAAGCTGTAATGAAAAGAGAGAGAAAGAGAACCAGCAGCACTTCCAGTAGATACCTACTGCTGGAGGTGCTATCGCAGAGTAAGACAGCCGTCTCCTTTATAAAATTCTTAATTATTGCCTTACACTAGATCTGTGCCTTACTGATACATTTTCATGAAAGTGTTTTAAAAGGAGTATTTAACCTCTCAAAAGTCTGAGTAGTTAAAAACATCTGCATTTCCTGTGTTTATATATTTCTAATAAGATACTGGTATTTCAAGAACATATCATAGTCCTCAATGCCTCTCAAATATCTCTTAGAAAAAAAAAAACTGTTTCTTTTTTATTTTTAATTTCCAATCACTTGAGGGGCCAATACTTACATAAGTCAAAGTAAAAACCGTATGGCAATATCTAAGTTCGGTGCCTCTTTGTCTCTTATATCACAGGCCATTAACAGTGTGCAGACTAGTGCTGCTCTGTGCGCGCATCTGAGGGCCACTGCTCTGCCTCCTATTCTCTCTGTTTAAAAACACCTGAATTTGACCTAAAGATCTCTGCCCACAATCCCACCAGTTATATTCAAGATCTTCATTTACACCTTCCTTTCTTTTGCCCTCTTCCCTCACTTCTTCCAACTTTTAAAAAATAGTCTTTGAATCCATAACAACAAAATTTCACTTTCTAGTCCCTGTTTTAAATTGACTCTCTACTTGCAAAGTATTTGCACAATTCCCCCACCCTCTTGTTCAGTTCAACTCTGTTCCCAGTTTTGCCAACTTTTATTTGCTGTGAATTTGGCCTAGACACCAGAAGCTTGTGTTAAGACACTTGGGTAGCACAGAAGTCCAGATATTTGAGGATAAACAGGAGAAATCCATCTAGGAAAACAATGTAGCTGACAAGACACCTGCTTTCTTGATATAAAGATCACAGGAAAGCTTCAGTTGAACATACTCTTTGTGGCCGAAATACTTAGATTGAAAAAGTCTTTTGATTGGTAAGCAACTCTAGCTTTTGGACGTTTCTTTCATTCACTGGTTGGAAAGCAAAGAATTCTTTTTTCTTACCCCAATAACTCAAAACAGAAAATCCTACATAGGCATACATTAAGTATTTATACATTTCCATTTATAAGGCACAAACCCCACACATCTCTCAGAGAAAGGAAAAAACAAAAGATTTCAAGACAACAAAGTAACCTAATAATAGAAGAGGCTCATATAACTGGAGTTAAACCATTTCCCCTTTTAGTAAACAAGGGAACTTATACTGATAAGAATGGTAGCCTCTGAGGAGAGGACTTCACAGCCCTTCCTTTGGCGCAGCCTCCTTCACTGGATTGGAGCAGAAGCCGATCCTCAGAGAGGGCTGCATGGCCAGAACGCATCAACTGAAGCACCACCTATCCAACCGAAGCTGCTGGGCTGCAATGTTCCAGAACATTCCAGTTACAGGGTGCCTGGTTCACACATTCTCACTCACAGGAGGCTTCAGGGACCACTCCACAGTGAGCACACATGCTTGCCTGTCTTGGGACTTGATTATTTTTAAGGGTTCTGCCCTTAACTGAGGCAGAACCGTCTGCCTGAGGACCCTGAACTGGGATAGTTATGTGGGTCCTTCATGAGGCAGCACCTATATAGGAGCCTGGACCTTGGGTTCCTCTTAAAATAATTAGATCTCTAGAGGGAGCTTACAACCAGTCACCCTACCAAGGCCTTCTTAAACATGCTGGTAAAAATCTGGAGATGATTCCCTGGAGCAATCCCCAGATCTCTCGGCCTATAAGGCAGCCCTAATAGCTCTCAAGTAATCCTGCAGTCCACTGGTATAAAACAGAAGGGTCCCATGACACCAAACAGTATCCACACTTGTTGGCTGGGCCTCCGAGTGGCTCTTGGCACTGTACTTTCCAGTACCGTTTACGTTAACGTATGATGATACGCTTCCTGAATGTCTACATGAATCCAAGCATTTCCTGCAAGTATAACTGCTTCCTAGTCCTTTATATTACCATGCAAGGTAGGGATGGGAGTGAACAGCACTTCAGGGAAAATAGCCAGGAAGACACTCATCCTGAGAAAAGGGTCAGTATTACAGTGGATGAGAGAGGAGGGACAGGAATCAGATGAACTGAATTATGTCTAAGGGTCTCACTGAATCATCTTGAAGATTCTGACTTTCCCACCCTGGACAATCTGAAATCCAAATGAAATAGGTCCTCAGCTCAATTAACTCAATTACCAAAGACCAGCACAGTAGGCTGGCCATTCCAGTAGGGCGGGGACCAGCCACCTATTTACTTGCTAGTCTAATTTTATTATCCATTCAGCCCTAGGACTTGCCCCTGGAGGCCACTTACAGAATTCTGCTAAATTTTCAGGCATGGTGATGGTTCTCCTTCATTCAGTGTCCCATGAACCTTGGCCAGGATCTCTTCCCTGCCTGTGCCATGTAACGCTATGACCCAAAAGGAAAAGGAAAACTCCTTTTATCGACAACAGCACAACTCTTGAATCCTTTGGCTCTCAAATGCTGCAGCTATAGCACATCCTTGGAAATATATGTTAATTAAAAAGCCAACCCTTACAAATAAAAAGTCAACTTCTATTGCATCAAGTTTTCTGCAAAACACTACAGGCTGCCTCCACACCTTGCCCCACCAGCCAGCTTCAGGAATCCTTCTTGGTCAGTCTGGCCTTGACTTTGTGCCTTAGCAGTGCTGCGGTGGCAGCACTGCAGGCTGCCAAGAAGAAGAAGGAGAGGCAGGCCATGTAGACAGACAGGGGTCCATGGCGCTGCAGGAAGATCTCCCGCCGGGCCTGGTAGTCCAGGAGGATGGCCTCCAGCTGGGAGAGCGTGCAGATGGACAGAAAAGCATGGAAGATCTGATGTCCATGGCCCACGATGTCACAGGAACCAGGGAAGTACTTCTCAGGCACTGGGCAGGAGAAGAAGTAGGCGCTGACCAGGAAGAAGAGGATCTGCAGGGTGTGGTACCAGGCTGCCTGCTCCTGGCAGCCAGCCAGGTGGCAGAGAGCCACGCGGTGTGCCACAGGGCTGATGTCTAGAATGAAGGCCAGCCCTGCCGGCACCACTTGGCAGATCTTCCTCATGACCGGGTAAGGCCTGCGGTAACGGTACTTGGCGTAGCAACAGCCAGCACAAGACAGCCAGCCACAGAAGGCAGCTGCTGGCAAGAAGAAAAGCCAGAACCGCTCATACCAGGCCTGGTCCGAGCTGTAGAAGAAGTGGGCCAAGGCACTGCCATATTGGTAAACGCTCACGCCAACGTAGTCCACAAAGTAGAAGGTGTAGTGGGAGAGCTCGGACTTGGACTGCAGCAGGTGGGCCAGGAGGCTGCAGGTGAGGTAAGTGATGGAGGACAGGATGAAGAGGAGCAGCGGCAGGGAGTGGGGAGAGGCCCACGGCAGGGCCTCGGTCTCGGCAAAGGCCCAGAATCGCAGGAGCACGGCCAGGGCCGCCAGCAAGTGGGTCCAGACGTTGACCACCTCGTTGTGCTTCTGGAAGAGGCTGAAGAAGTAGTAGCGCCACTCGTGCCCGGTGGGGCGGTAGCCGGTGTGGATGTAGGGCTCGCGGAAGAGCTGGGGCACGTCGCTCTCGGGGACAGTGCATGGCATCTTGGGCAGCCCGTCCTCCAGGATCTTGGGCAGGCGGCGCAGCTGCTGCCCGCTGACCGACAGGGTGCTCAGGCGCTCCAGGATGGCGGTGGTCATGGCTTCGGCTTGCCCGCCGCCGCACGGTGCCGTCTGGCCGGGGGGTGCCACCTGGAGAGAGGGAAGGAAGATGGGCAAAAGTACGGTGAGACACCAGTGCAGCTAGATGGCCGCACAACGGTGGCTTCCCTTAATGCAACGCGGCTTCCTAGCGCAGTAGGGGGAGCAGGGCACTGCAGACTGCTTCGCTGAAGCTCGTTTCCTTCATCTGTGCAATGATGGAGTTGGACCGAGATCTCTTACTACCCTAACATTCTGATTCTGTGCCTTCTACACACTACAGTGTGAGGCAAAGTCACATCTTGTAAAATGGGAATGTTAGCTACCCTGATATGATGTAATGATATCAATGACTGAATGACTGTCCAGATTTAATGATATCTTATAAGGCAAGTAAGGTTACCTTTAAAGGCTATGGGGTTTTCTAGGTATTACTAAAATGTAATCATCAGACAGGCTCTAAAAGCATGAAATACTCTAACTATGATGTTGAAATATAAGAATTATAAATGTTGATATTATTCATGATAGCCTCTATTTCTTTAGCACCTACCTAATCTTAAACTATCCACTAATTTCACTGGTAACTTAAAAATCTGAGGTAAGCGACTGACTGAACCTCAAATTAAAGACAGGGAAATGATTCAGCAACTAGGTTGGTAAAGACCAACGCATATTCTGAGATATCTTACCAGTTAAACAAAAATAACACGTGGCCTAAACTTAATATCATAAAATCTAATTACAGAGATTGTTTTTTGTTTCTTTGTTTGTTTTTTATGCTCTGGAAAGCAAGTAGTTTTGGATTTGTCTCTCCCGGGTAACTAAATCTGTACTCAGTGAATTCTGGCCTCAGAAATGCTTAATTTACACTTGGAATTGCTAGGTGACAGATGAGCCAAATGAACACAGCAATTATTTCATAAAATTGCTGTAAAATTTCACATAAAGTTACTAGGTAAAGGAATAGATTTTGAGCATATCTACATTACCTTCTGTACTTATAGTTCCCAAACTTTTTTTTTCAGAAAAGTTCAATATCTGATTTATCTAAATGGCCCCCTTCTTTCAAAGACCCTCCACTAGGGGAGATACAGAAAGTGCTGCTCTGGGTACTACTAATTTTAGCATAGAAAATGTCATATTCCTACTCACACTTCTTAATATTGAAAGAGAAAAAAATCTAATTGGAGTTAAGCCCTGGTTTTGTTACTTACTGGGTGACCTTGGGCAAGTTATAAAACTCTCTAAGCCTCAGCTTCTTTATCTGTAAAATGGGGGTAATAATTCTACATTTGTATGGGTGGTTGTGATGGTTAAGTGAGAGAATCTGAAAAATGAAGTGCTTAGCACTCTGCCTGACCCAAGATAGGCACTCAGTAAATGTGAAGTACTCCTGTTATTTTTCTATGAGCTGAGCTCTGTGCTAGGTACTAGGTACCAGGATACAAAGACTGATAAGATGGGCTCCCTGCCATCAAGGAGGCCACCGTCTACTGTGGAGACAGGCATGTAGGGGAATCAAGATAAAAACATGCAATAAGTAAGTGCTCCATCAGAGGCAAGCACTGGGTCACAGGGTTTCTGCAAACACAACCAAAAGAGAAGGTGGGGTTGGGGGGCAGCCCTCTCCAAGTAACCCCTGAAATGACTCTTGAAGGGAGAAGTCACAATTTCTTAGGAAAGGTAAAGGGGGAATAGACTTCCAGGCAGAGAGCAAGGTCAAAGAACTTTTGCCAAGATAATGGCCTGGAAAGCCCAGAACATCGGAAGAGGTCACACTAGCGTAGTTTCTGGCATGACATTGACACCAGTGAGGACTGAGTTCCAATCCTGAGTCCCACCATCAACAAGCTGCATAACTCCGGCCTGAGTTTTGTCATCTGTGAAGTAGAGGTGATGACAGAGAAGCTGCCTCACAAGGCTGAGCGAGAACTGTATGACATAATGCCTGCAAAGTGCTTAAGTGTTTGGGTCCACGTCTGCAAAAACACTTGCCATTATTATGACCATCACTGCTGTGAGATGCAGAAGTGGTTCATGAGTGGAGGGCCTAATGTCCCCTCCGTACCTTGTACCTACTTCTATGGCAGCCCCTGTAACCCCGTATTGAGACATTCGTTTGGCCAGCACCTGTCAGACAGTGGTCTCCTACCAGGAATGGGCTATGTAGTGTTCAAGATAGGAATTAAAGACACTAAGAGAGGCCGGGTGCGGTGGCTCACGCCTGTAATCCTAGCACTCTGGGAGGCCGAGGTGGGAGGATCGTTTCAGCTCAGGAGTTCGAGACTAGTCTGAGCAAGAGTGAGACCCCATCTCTACTAAAAAAAATAGAAAGAAATTAGCTGACAACTAAAAATATATATAAAAAATTAGCTGTGCATGGTGGCGCATGCCTGTAGTCCCAGCTACTCGGGAGGCTGAGGCAGAAAGATTGCTTGAGCCCAGGAGTTTGAGGTTGCTGTGAGCTAGGCTGATGCCACGGCCCTCTAGCCCAGGCAACAGAGTGAGACTGTCTCAAAAAAAAAAAAGACACTAAGAGAAAGGTGTTAAGGATTATGGGGCCAGCTAGGAAGGGAAACACAGAGACAGGGAGCATGGGAGAGAAAAGGAAAACGATCATCAGAACACCTTAATTCATTTAAAAATAAAAAGAGAAGCAGCAGCTGTGCAGTGCTTCCACTATCAGCCAGCAGAGGGGGCCGAGTGTCTGGGAGTTAGGTTCTGGATGGAGGCTTCTCCAACTCACCCAGGTGGTCAATCCGCAGGAATGGGCCCGGGACATGGGATGACCTTAGAAGTTGTCCTACTGCTATTAGCAACATATAATCTGCGGGAGCTGGGCTAGCTGGAGCTCTGGGGAATTAAAGTGCTCTACTCTTTAGATACAGATTTATACCATCTCTTGTGAAGCAGAGAGGGAAATCAGATGAAATTACCAATCTGATTTTAGGGATGGGAGAAATCAAGGAGAGCTCCTGGGGATAAGAAGCTATAGAAGAAGGAATCCCTAAAAATGCTCCCCAGTAGACCCCATCTGCATGCCATCAGAGACCAAGGGTATTTCCATCATCTTTGGGCACCCAAACCAACCTGAGACAATCCTTGTATCCAGAGTTTAATATATAACTGCACAATTCCTTATCTTCATAGCCTTAAAATAGGGTGTCTATCACATAGCAATTTCTTATAAACCTACTGAATTTCCAAAGACTAGAACATCTGTCTGTTCTGAGGGAGAAAGGACAGAACGTGACACTTTCTTATTGTCAGGCTGCAGAAAACTATGACTGCAGAGCTCTGACCATGACAGTTCTCCAGGCCTCACAGCATCAACCTCCTCCATGGCTTTATGCTGACAAGCCTTTTTCAGAAAATTATTTCTACTTTACTCTCAAGGAAAATAAACTAGGAAGAGGCTTACAGAACTAAGAAACAGACAGATACAAGTCCAAGAGAATATTAACTTTAACTTCAAAGGAAAAGGTACACAGGGGGAAGTGTTAGCAGAACCATATTTCCCTTGCAAATGAGATTTTTTTAAATGCAGCCACACCAGTCTCAGAGTCTCCTTAATAACTCCATCCCCTGGAGTGTGTAACCTGATACCCATAAAAGGACAAGGTTGTCCAGGGACACAACCACCACAGCATCTAACTCAGAATATGACCCCTTATCTCTCTCAGCAATGAGAGTGTTGCAAAGATCTCAGTCCTCTAGCTGTGGGTGACAAGGACTTAAATTTTCCTTTGATGTGCGGAGTCATGAAATATTCGAAACTTGTGGTCAGAAAGAGAAGGGATTGTTTCTTTGTCCTTTCTTTAGCAACTACCTCCTCCCTTGCTATGAAATTCTCCCTTTGAGAGCAGCCAACAGAGATTGATGGTAATGAGTTACAATTCTTTTATCATTATTAACTTCAGAGCTCCTTTTCAGTAGGATCCAGTCTTCCCCTGAGCCAAGCCTCCCTTTTACCAAGCAAGAGTGGGCAGTGCTTCCAGAACAGGGATTCCAAGGGCCAGCTGTAAAGTTTGAGCCTGTTTTGGAGGAAACCATATATTGGCATCAGGATGTCAGTCCTCCCAGCCTTCCCAAGGTGGCTGCTCTGAGTAAAGCCCCCTCCCTTCCTCCTGGCATCTGTCCCCATGCACTCCTACCAAATCGATGTATACCTTCCATATATTGATTTATGATTTTACCTGCAATTCCTGTCTCCGTAAAATGTATAAAACCAAGCTGTAAACTGACTTCCTCAGGACCACATACTCAAAGCTTCTTGAATTTACAGATCACCCAGCCAATGGTCAATCATGTTTGGCTCAGAATAACCCTCTTTAAACTACTTTACAGAAAGTTGGGGTTTTTTCCATTAGCAGGAGCCCTTTCTCTCCCCTGAAGTGTTTAGCTTGTTTCAATGCTGATCCCCCCCAAGCTCTGCAGGAGTCTAAATGGTAACCAATGCCTCCTCTTTTGGCTTCAGTGATACTACCTTCTCTGGCCCCGTCTTGGTTTTCTTCTCCCACCATCCCTGTCAACGGTGGTGTTTTAGAGGTCCACTACCTGCCCCCTTTTCAGTGTCCACAGTGCCTCTCACACAGGTATTGCTCTCAGGCCCTTAGCTTCAGCCAGCACCTGTATCAGCTGATCCCTACATAACCAGCCAGATCTTTCCTTACATCTGGATTCAAATATCCAACTGCTCTAGGTGTGTCTAACTGAATGTCCCACAGGCACTTCAAACCCAGTATCTTCAGATATCCCCTTCAGCCCAGGGGAAGATATCCCCTTCAGCCCAGACTCGACCCTTCCCCTACATCTAATCAGCCATCTAGGCCTGCTGATTTTTCTTTTCTTTCTTTTTGAGACAGTCTCTCTCTGTCACCCTGGCTAGAGTGCAGTGGTGCCATCATAGCTCATTGCAACTTCAAACTCCTGGGCTCAAGCAATCCTCCTGCCTCAGCCTCCTGAGTAGCTGGGACTACAGGTACCCACCACAACTCCCAGCTAAGTTTTATAATTTTTTTGTAAAGACAGGGTCTTGCTTTTGCTCAGCCTGGTCTCCAACTCCTGACCTCAAGTGACCCTCCTGCCTCGGCCTCCAGGAGTGCTAGGATTACCGGTGTGAGCCACCACACCTGACCCCTGCTGATTTCATCTCAGCATTTCTGGAATCCATGTGCCCTTTCCTTTTCTATTGCTCTCCCTTAATTCAGGCCTTCAGAATTAACTTATGTCAATGACAATAGCAGTCTCATAACTGACCATTTTTCCTCCTCAGCCTCACATCCCAATTCTCACTTCAGTCTCCAAACCTCTTCAGGGCAATAGTTTTAAAATGGAAATCTGATCCTCACTAGCCTCCCCAAAATTCCTCAGTAGCTCACTATGGTTTGTTTATAACACAAAATCTTAACATGCAAACAGGCCCTTTCTCTGCTCTTCTCCTTCGGGTTCCAGTCTCTCCTACCAGGGCCCACACCCCCATGGCCACTTGGGTGGCCTGGATCATAATACTGGGAGGTCTTCACACTTTCTCTCTCTCTTTTGCATGCCAACTCAGTACCCTTTAGCCCAGCAACTCCTGCTGCCTTATACACTCTGCCCAGGAGCCTACTCCACTGGGGGGAAGTTTACTAACCCTCAGACTGGTTCAGGACTTTCCCCAGCTCCCACTGTATCCTGGCCTTGCCTCTCCCAGTTCGCTTCTCTCCTAGAGCCGTGATCATTGATTTACTCCACTCATTTCTCCATTAGCCACATGCTCCTTTAAGGTCAGGAACTAATTAGTGTAGAAGTCCCCATGTTAAAATAGCATCTGACATATAGGAGACACCTAATAATTATTTACTTAAAGAAGACTTTGCAACAGTGGAAGGGAGGCTTGGCATGACTAACTCCATTTTACTTCTGACCCTCTGCAGTAGGATCCTTTAGGTTAAAAGCTTCTGCTTAGCTCTGCACGTAGGCCAGCTAATTATAGGAAAAATTTAGTTTATAGTTCAACTCTAGAAGAAAGATAATAACCAGTCCCTTTCCCAAAAGTAACTCCCAGGGAGATAAGGAAGAGTATGCACACAAGTAACGATGCTATGTTAAAGATTTATGGGAATACCGTGACCTGACCTACTCATCCAAAGTTAACTGACCAAGAGCAAAGAAGTTTTACATCCTTCTCAGACCCTCACAGACGCACAGATGTCTGCAGTCCTCGGTTACCTCTTACAGTGCCCCTCCTCTTCCCCTTCCCTTAAGATAAAAACGAAAGTACAGTTCATACTAACTTAAGATGGTTCTTTAGGATGTTAGTCTGCCATCTTCTTGGTTTCCTCCAAATAAAAGTCACTTTTCTTGCTCCAACACCTTGTCTCTTGACTTACTGGCCATTGCGTGGTGAGTGGTATGAGCTTGGACTCAGTTATAAGTTCTTTAGCCCCAGGTATTATGGGTCTGATTTCCTTCTGTTCCTCAAGGTTAAAGGAAAAACGAAATAATGGATCGGGGAGTTGGGAAGTCTGGCTGTTAATATTTGCTCTACTCAGTTAGCTATGTGGCCATACCCAGGACTGTTGCCACCCAGCCAGGTTCATTTGCCTGCTGCCCAAGCAGCAGCCAATATGCTGAGCCAGCAGGTTTTACAGCAGAGAAAGAGTCTTTATTCTGCATAGCACTAAGCGGGGAGACGAGAAATTTCTCAAATCCGCCTCCCCGAGAATTTGGGAGACGGGGTTTTCAAGGACAGTTTAGCAGGCAAGGGATTAGGTAATTAGGTTTGTTAGTTGGAGCAGAATTATAGCAGTGTGGAAATCATCTTCTTGTGTTGCTCCAGTCCCTGGGGTCACAAGTCCAGTTGAGTCAGTTTCTCGGTATGGGCCGCTGGTCTGGGTGGGCCAATTGATCCACTGGAATGCGGGGCCTGGAAGATATCTGAAAAACTACCTTTAGGTTACAAAAAGTGGTGTTATCTATGGAGAGAGTTAAGAATCTTTATGGACACCAGCTATGGGGAGAAGTTAAGAATTTTTATGACTACCAGCTGTGTGGCTCCGGAGTGGCAATTACGGGGGGGACAGTTACTAATTATTATCATTATTTTTAGCTGGGCCCTTACCACAGTTCTCGCCTTGCACCCCGTTATTGAAGGACAGTTTCAAGATATTCAACTACTCAGTGTCACTGTCCTCATAAAAAAGACAGGGTGGGCGGAGGTGATTTCCTGTCCATGCACTGACTGGGAGATGCGGCTCGCTGGGGCTGCCCATTATCTTGAGAGAGCATTGTACCATGCATGTATCACTAGCCCAGGAAAATATTAAAGTTCAAAATTTGAAGTATGGTTTCTACTGAATGCATATTGCCTTTGCACCATTGTGAGTCAGGAACCATCTGTATTCTTAAGGTTTGGTTTTGTTTACCTAGTTTTGACTGATGAAAACTACCTAGAATGCATTTCCTTTTCAATAACGTTTTAAATGAAATAATGAAATGACATGTTTCTGGTGATTCTGTGATCCCCTGAAAATTGAAAATGCATGTCAAGTGCAGATGATCATTTAGCTCTCTGAGAGAAGCTTTATGGACAAGCACAGCCCCACCTGGGCGTGTCTCCAGTCACCCAAGGAACAGACGTGACCGTGTCTAACAGGTATGCCCACTGCACCCCCTGCTCCTCACTGCCTCCTCCCTGCTGGCTTCCCTCCCAGTGAGGGCTCCAGGTTGGCTCAGCTGCTGTCTGAATTTGGGTCCTCATCATCTCTCACTGGAACCTCTGTAGAGATTTATGAGCTTCCTCATTCCCACCTGCGTGTCTCCTCGACTGTCCCCAAACCATCCACACCTTACCACTTTGTGTTCCAGTTAATCTGCCATCCTCTCAGGCCTTTGTGCTTCTGTACATGTTTGAAATGCCTGTGCCACTGATGCCCACTGGCCAACTCCTATTCATCCTCCATGTCCCCGCTCAAATATCCCCTGTGAAGCTCCATGTCCCAGCTCCATGGGTGCTCCTTCCCCTATACTGCCACTGTACTCAGAGTCCTCCAATACAGTACTTCCTTCACTGTACACTACAGTGTCATGGTTTGCATTTTATGTCTCTCTGCCCAGTAAACTGCAAGATCTTTTGAGGGCTGAGAATCTTTTTATCACCTACCATTGTGCCTGACACAAAGATGTTCCAAGAAGTCATTGTTGAATGAATGAATGAATGAATGGGATGAAAGTGTCAGAATAATAATAGCAAACACTTATATCTCATGCCAGATAGTGTTCTAGGTACTTTGCAAATATTAATTCATTTAACCTTCCCAACAACTACCTGACACTGGTACTATTATCATCATCCCCATTCTACAGATGAGGAAACAGAGGCACAAAGAGATTAAGTAACTTGTTCAAGGCTACACAGCATGTGGCAGATCCAGGAGGTAAACCTAAGCAGTTGGCCCTAGAGTGTATGTAGGCTCTTAACCACTATGCTCTCCAAAAATGCACTCCAAGACTACACCAATATTTTTTGATGACATGTAACTTCAGATATGTTGCTGCAACACTTCTTTGCTCCATCAACAAAAATAAATTGCAGTTGGCCTTACAAAAACAATCAGTACTATATTACAAAGCTTCTCAGTTTTTTGCCACTGGGTTTATTTACAAATCAGATTTCAATACTCTCCAAAGGGAAGAAAACGTGACTTGCATAAAATCTGAGTGGAATCTATCAGACAATCCAAGTAGGTCTAAAGCCCAGATAAATGTTATCATAAACCTAATGGGCCTCTTTCATATTGAACAGACACGCGGGCAAGGCACAGACGCTCACTCCTGTAATCCTAGCACTTTGGGAGGACGAGGTGGGAGGATCACTTGAGGGCAGGAGTTCAAGACCAGCTTGAGCAACATAGTGAGACTCCATCTCTACAAAAAATAGAAAAACGAGCTGAGTGTGGTGGCACATGCCCGTAGTCCTAGCTACTTGAGGAGCTTAGGCAGAAAGATTACCTGGAGGCTGCAGTGAGCTATGATGACACCAATGCACTCTAGCCTGGGTGACAGAGAAAAACCTTCTCTCCAAAAAAAAAAGAAAAAAGAAAAGAAAACAAGGACATGCAGTTCATTGTGGCTAGCCTTGCAGAACTGGTGCAGTGAGATGTTCCAATCATAAACCTGAAGACTGAAGTCATTTATCAGCCTGCTGGTGGGAAAGCACACTGACTTTGAAAATAATCACTGAATTCTGCTATGCATATAGCATGCCATCTAAAAACCTTCTCCCAGATTAACAAAGTGGAGAATTAAATAAAAGCTCCATTTTTGATGAACTGGCATAGTTTGGTACTGAAGACATTTTATCTGAATACCACACAGAAGCACTCCAAAACAATGGTGTTCCCTGACCTATTATGAACACCCTATGTGAACCTACCACAAATTTGGAATAGCTGATTCCCTGAAAAGAACATTGGGCAAGAAATTAGAAGTCCCAATGTCTAGTTGCAGCTCTACCACTAACTATGTGACTTTAGGCAAATTACTCAACCACTCTATGCCTCAGGGCCTTTGTCCATAAAATGGGGGTATAATCTGTAGAAATCCTAACACTATAAAATTCTGGAGTTCATTTGGGCTGTGTTTTGCTTTGTATTGAACATCAAGCTGTGTGCTGAAATCACCAACAAACAGATCCTGTGACATCACCTCATGTCCCTGTATGTGGGACTCATGCAGATGGCAGGAAGGTGGCATGCTGGTTATTGGACAGAGGACAAAAGTGGCAATTTCCACCAAAGAGGGCAGAAGAAAGGCTTTCAGAATCCACAAGAGGCCAGCTTCACACATCACTGCATCGCCACAAATGGCTGAGAAGGAACAGCAGACAAAACAACTTGGTGTCCATTTATAAGGACCAGAACTATGCTTTGGACAGCCTTTGAGACAGAGGTAGAGCTGGAAACAGTCTCAGACGCCTCCAGGATCTCCACAGTCATTCATCAAATGAAAGACCTCTGGGCCCTACCCATCTTTGTAGCCACATCTGCCAAGAATCATACCACTGTTTATAAAGTCATATTTTAAAGAGTAGCACTACCAGAGGAATCCTATTATTTAGCAGAGATCATTTTAACATGGATTCAGATTCACTGATGGTCAATGCATATTTCCCCCTCTACTTAATAAAACCTAACCAACATTAGAATCTCAACATCTAAAAACTGAATATTTGATTAAACAAATTATGCTAAATCTGCACAATAGAATATCATGTTGCTTATTATACTTACATTTATTGTTATAGAAAAATGCACATGATATATGTGTGCTCCATTGTTTTTTCATTGCAGTAAAAGGCATCATTAAAGGAAAAAGCAAATTAAAAGTATGTGTCCTATTTCTGCAAACATAAACATGGAATAGAAAAAGTATGGAAGTGCATGTAATCAAAATAATATGACTATTACTGAGGGGTGAGATTATGAGGAATTTTACTTTTCTTCTGGGATAGATACTATCATTACAGTACTTTTTAACAATGAACATTTACTACTTTTGTAATTGGAAAAATAAGGTTATTGCTATTCTGCAAATAGGAATATTTGACATAAATATGCAAAAATTGGCAAAACATGATTAATTGCTAAGATAGATACTAAGACACACCTCCTCCAAATACCCCAGCATTATAAAGGAATAGACACATACTTGCATTATTCTGTGGATTTTGAGCGCAACTAGTTAGCATACCATACTAATAAAATTATTAGGAGTAACAATATTTGCCATAATGTAAGCTAATGCTCACGGTGGGGGTGGGAGGAGTTAAGGGGGGGAAAAAGTAATATCTACTAGTAATGCAGCAATCCCGTTCTCTTAGATTGGGAGAGTCATTATACTCAATATTGTCAAAAGACGGTCCGCACAGCACACAAACCCAAATAGCCTTAATAAGTAAATCAGTCCCTGACTGTTTGTGGTGTGGCTGAACAATGCCTATTGTTATATAAAGTAAGGTACACCTGTGTGCCACAGATGTGGCAAGTACATGTGTCACACTCTGGGCTCAGTGATCTCCCTGCCTCTGAATCTCTTCCTATGTCTCCTTACAATATTCATAAGAGGAGAAAGGAAAGACAAACCCTAATGTGCTGCTGTGCCCCTGGGGAAGATGAGCAGAGCATAAGCATATTTCCTCTGAGTATGCAGGAAGCCACTAGCTAGGGTTTCTCCCTGTTCTTCACTGTCACTTCCTATACCTTCCACATCTCAGCCAGTCTCCTCGCTTGAACAGGCACTGTTTTCATAATGCATCATTACAAACACAAAATGCACATGCCACACGGAATAAATAGCATCTGTGCTTCATCTGTCAGGTGGGAGAAGTCAGAGGAGCTGGGAACAATTTAGAAGAACACATTGAGCGGTTGAAGGCCAGTCAACAGGCATGAGGATCATTTTCTTCCCAGACTTCTTGTTTGGGTAAAGGTAAACTCTGCTGTCTGAAACTTCTGTTATTAAAGCCTAGAGACGGCAGTCTCCCTGGGCTTTTCCATGGGTGTGTAACCATCGGCTTCATTAGGTGTGGTTTGGCTTCGGTCATGCAGCCTCTCGGCCTGATCTAGCCTCTCATCGGCAGGAAGCTTCAGCACCAGTCAGTAAACCTGCTGGGACCTGGGCCAGCGCAGGTGGACCTTGAAGAGAGCTACCCATTTCCACTGGCAGGAAATCAATCTTGGAAATTGTCCTTTCCATAGCAGAAGAATCTACTAACAAAGTAAGCCCAGGTCTGGAGCACCACATACAGCATGCTGTGTTCCCTGGCGATTAAGCATTAACCCTTCAATAGCAAATAGAAGACACTCTTCTGGGGATCCCAAGATACCAGAGTGTACTACAAAGCGTCATTCTCAGTTTCCCTTAGATATCCCCAAGGTCTTAATTCCACATCACCACAAAGACTTCCCCAAGCCATCTTTATTTCTTTTCCAGCTGAACACTTACCTACCTATTCCACTTGTTCTGGTAAGTAGAACATCCAGACCCGCACATTATTTCACTACTCTGTGTGTAGAGCCATGTCCCTCCTGTCTATTGAGGCACAAGCTCCTTGAGACAGGGACATTCACTTACCTATCCTTTTATTTCTCCTATCTGCAAATTATCAGAGGAAAGGCACCCCAGAATGCGTCAACAGATAATCATTTACAAACAAAGTGAAATAAGACTATCCTCTGCCTGCTTCTAAACGTAAAACCAGTGAGACCTAAGATAATGAAAATGTGGGTTATTTTTCAAAAGGAAACAACATTTGAGTTGGAGGTTGTTTATCTGTATGTGGTTTATCTACTTGGTAGGCATCCCTAACCACAGTTAAATTGCTCACTGGATTTTTGATCTATCACCTCCTACCATTTGCACTTTTGTGCCTAAGAAAAGATTTAGGAAATAGAGAGGCCAGGCAGAAAAAAATAATGTAAGAGGACATTGGAGCAGAGTTAGGAGAACTAGTTTTTTATTCTTGTCGCATAGAAAGAGGCAGAACAGACTGTCCTGTTTCCCTAAACAAGCCACACACTTGACGTCGCCAATGTTACTATACCCCGCTGTGCCTGGCAAAACCCGTTTCTGTCTAAATCCAGGCTCAGATATAACCTCTTTTATGAACTTTAGCAACAGCCTCAAGCGGAATTAATCATGTCCTGTTAAACCTCCTTTCTTGGTCCATTCAGGGTGCTAAAATAAAATACCATAGACGAGGTGGCTTATAAACAACAGAAATCTGTTTCTCAGAGTTCTGGAGGCTGGGAAAGCCCAAGATCAAGGCACGGGCAGATCTGACATGTGGCGAAGGCTTGCTGCTGGTCCATGCGTGGTTGTCTTCTCACTGTGTCCTCATGTGGCAGGAGGGGGCAGGGAGCTCTTCGATTTCTCTTAAAAGGGAACTAATCCCATTCATCTAGGTGACCTAATCACATGGGTAGTTAGGATCTCAACAGATGCATTGGGCGGGGAGGGGTGAGACAGAAACATTCAGTCCGTAGCTTCCTCTTAGCATAATGCTGTAACTGGCTGTACATGTATCTTTCTTTACATTAAATTATGAAATTGAGTTGCACAAGGAAGCTCTTCAAGACATTTAAAAAAATTTTTAGTTGCTGTTACTTGATTGTGAGAATAATTGAAGCACAGAGAATTTAAGTGACCTATTCAAAGCCCTAAACCAAATCAGCAATCACGTGTGGGCAAACCCCACTGCATTTGACTCCTATGTCCCAGGAGTCCAGGCGACTGATTGTGTCTGAGTAAAAGAAAGTCCATCGACCATGAATGAAGGGGAAGAGTTAGATGACAGGGTGCCTATCTGCCTTTGAGCTGACAAGGGACTAGCAAACCTTGCTCACAGCATGACCCAGGAGCACCATCCAGACCTCCTCTCCCGGGACATTCCCTGAGGGTACCTGTGAAGACCCCACTCCACTTCCCAGGGTGGCCTTTTCCACAATTTAAAGTAGTAATTCATCATCAGTAGCAGATCTAGTTAAAAATCATTAGTTGTTCCACAGAGGAGCTTCACTGGAAAAGTCAACCCACTCAGTTCAGATCAATAACTGAACTCTCACACAGCAACAGCTTTCATCTCCATTATATTACGATGCCCACCTGCCTAGCCTTTGGTTCCTACAAAGGTTGTGATTATTTAGAATTACTCAGAATTACTTTAGCTCCAAAATTTCAGGTCTGAAGTCCCTCCTCCCTGATCACAACACTCTTGATGCTCGCCTGTAATATTTCCTCGCACCTGTTGAACACACTCTTTGGGCTCCTCATAACCTCATCCTCCTGCCATTCTTCTCTCATAGTCCACCCGCCTCACAGGGCCCCACTGCCACCCTAACACAAGCCCAGCCCAGTGCCAGCCACTCCACCTCAACCCCAGCCAGTTATCCTCACCCTCCATCCCCCACACCTCTGCTGGGACTGCCTGCCTAGCCCCACCTGATTACACCTAATTTCATTTTTTTCCTGACCAAGTACTGTGTACCGCTACAGAGAGCCATACACATTATGAAACCATTATGAATGCATGGCTTTGAACCTCAGCCAAGACACATCCACTTGGATGTCCCCGTCAGCACCTTAAATGCTGTTTAAAAGCAAACTTCTTATGTACCTAGTTCTGTTACTGGAGTCACCAAGCCTTGAAATCAAAAGTGAAATTTGTCTCCTAACCCTCCACTTCCTTCAAAACCCAGACATCAAGTCCTTAATTATTAATTTAAAAAAAATTACAGCATATTCTAAACCTGTTCCTCCTTTTCACTTCCCCTATAGACCCACATCCTGTCCCAGCTACGCGAATGGTTAACTGAGCTTAGATCTTCCACTCTCTGGCCTCAGTTCCATCTTACCTGATCTGGCCAAAGTTCAGCTCTGACAATAACGTGCCCTAAAGCCACCAGTGGCCCTCTCCTCTCTACCAACTAAAGCTCACATTTCTGAGCCTGGCAGTCACAGCCGTCTATGACCTGGCCCTGATCTGCATGTGATGGCAGGCAGCACCCACTGCTTGATTTCAGGCAGAACAAAACAGAGTAGATACAACAGAACATGCCAGGGTATACCTCATACATTAAGTACTGGTATGAAATTCCTGGTTTCCAAAATAAAATAGAATTCTTACTGAGGATCATGTTAAAAATTTGAAGAACACTGATCTGCACCATTTGCTATTCCAAAAATGTGCACTGTGACTTTCTCCTTCATTTTTATTTTATTTTATTTATTTTTGAGACAGAGTCTCACTCTGCTGCCCGGGCTAGAGTACCGTGGCATCAGCCTAGCTCACAGCAACCTCAAACTCCTGGGCTCAAGCGTTCCTTCTGCCTCAGCCTTCCGAGTAGCTGGGACTACAGGCACGAGCCACCGTGCCTGGCTAATTTTTTATATATATATTTTAGTTGGCCAATTAATTTCTTTCTATTGTTAGTAGAGAAGAGGTCTCGCTCTTGCTCAGGCTGGTCTCGAACTCCTGACCTTGAGTGATCCTCCTGCCTCGGCCTCCCAAAGTGCTAGGATTACAGGCGTGAGCCACGGTGCCCAGCCTCTCCTTCATTTTTAAATTATGAAATATCTTACGTGTACAGAAGAGTGTATAGGATAATATAACAAACTGTCACATCTTAACCTGCTGTTTTCTTCAGATTTTAAAATATATACATATGTATATGTGAATGCGTGCATACATATGTGTGTGTGGGTATATGAGTGTTATCTGTTCATCATTATCTACCTGTCTTGTCTATAACACAGATACAGCTGGAACCTACCCTTCTGTGTCTACTCATTCCCTTCCCCCCTCCCCAGCAGCAGTCTCTATGTACCGACTTGGGTGGTTTTCATTCCCACTAATGTTTTCACATGAAAACATTATGAAATCATACGGTTATATATCTACATATATTGGTATAATAAAACACATGAAATTATATATCCATCAACAATATATATTGTTTTAGATATTTTTAACCTTAACACCTTTTGTTCCTAACATTCTGTAGTTTTTCTTTCATTTAATGTGTTTTTTCCACACTAATTGCTACAGGATTCTCTAGTTGATTCATTTTCTCTGCTGAGCATTTTGCATTGTGTGAATATAGCACAACTTATTTGTCCATCCTGCAGATGGACGGGGTGATTGTTTCTTGTTATTTACTGTGACAAAAAAGGCTGCAGTGCAGTCTTGTCCATGTCTCCTTGGATATATACATGATGAGAAAGGGATTGCTCTTCAGGTCTTCGCCCAGGCTGTTCTGTTTAGCTGAATGGCTTCTTCCCTATTTCTGCCTCAGAAAATGTTACCCATCCCTGAAGGCACCTCTCAGATGCCAATTCTTTCATGGTTTCCAATTCATCCAGTCAAAGCAATACCTTCTTCCATCCATTTCCCTGCAACCTTCAGTTCATATCACTTAAATGATGCCATCATACACAACTTTGTCCTGTAGTTATCTGGGTACTTTTCCTATGTCCTGAGCAGGCCATAAATTTCTTATCAGCAAGTACTATCTTGCATGGCATTAAATTCCCTCTCCTGTCTACTTTGAGCCTAGCACAGATGTTTGCCGAGAGTGCACCCTCAATAAATGTCTGTTGAAATCCATTAAACTTTCCTTCTTTTGCTGCTAAGCACTGCTATCACCATCTAACAATATATATATGTAATGACAACAGTATACACCTAATGGCTGCTACACAACCATGTGATATCGCTTCAGCATGATGGTAAAGAGAAACCCATCTGTATCATCAGCCTGTATGTTGGGAGAAACTAGAGGTACAGGGGAGACCCTGAACTCGACAACCAGCTGAGGCTAAATGGCCATAGGCAGCTGCCTTTGCATAAAGATACAGGAAAATATTCTTCTTTTCTTTTCATTAAAGCACCCAAGACACTATAATTATGATAATAATTTTTCAAGAATTTTGTTCAAAACTAAAAGAAATCAAACACTGAGTAGGCAAGAATGCTATCAAAAATTGGAGTGGGGGGCAATTTTCAAGATTGATGCTGTGCTTTTTTCAGCCAACCAATGCTTGTTGCCCTTAGGGTAGAAAGGACTTACAGAGGGAATCAGTTCCTCCTTCCCCCACCTAGTCCCTGTGACCTCAGCAATTACTCTGCAACTTTAGCCTGGCATGAGAGTCACCAACAGCCATGTATGTTCTGAATGACTGCTAGTATAGCTTCAGAATCTCTGGCCAGGGGACAGGCTTATGGAGGGGCAAAGGTACCTGTCCAACCATAGGTGTTAATCTTCCCCCAAAGTTCAGCAGGAGGAGGAGGTTTGGGGAGACTCCTTCCCGGTTCCAAAGTGGAGAGTCATACTCATTATACTTCTTTTTTATTAGACCTGGAAAAGTGAGGTTAAAAAATTACATGTAGAAAAACTCAGTTCAAGAATCCAACGCTGCAAACCTCTTTCAATTTTTTTCATGAGTACAAAGTATTGGCTTAAATGACAGTAAGTCAATACCTATTTATACTAGCCTCATAAATTGATAATAAAACATGTCCAGGTCACAGGATTTTAATAAGCAGCTCACTGTTCGATGCCATATAATCCATCAGATAAAGAATAACTGAAATAAGTACTTTTGAGCTGCCCTCTCTAAGTTGACAGGAAGGTCAGCTGAAGCCCTAAAAATCCTCGTCCTATGAAGGAGTTTAAAACTGTTTTTGGAAAAACTCCTCAAACCATGTTTTCCTCTCTGCTCTCACACTACAACAATCAACAACACAGAAGACTTCCATGACCAAATGTTGGGGCTTTCCCCCACCCACAAAGCAGCAGACACCTGCTGGGTGTCCTCTAATTCAATTCTGACACTATCTACCTGCAGATAGTATCAGATCCCACAGGATGAGGGCTCAGTCCCCAAAACTGCCCCCTTCCCAGATGCCAGTGGCAAGATCAGGCCTCCGGAACGTCTGACCAACTGGCTTCAACTCCCTTTTTGGGTTTGATTAATTTGCTGGAGCAGCTCACAGAACTCAGGGAAACACTCACCTCTGCTGGTTTATTACAAAGGATATTACAAAGGATATAGATGAAGAGATGCATAGGACAAGGTATGAGGGAAGAGATGCAGAGCTTCCACACCTTCCTTGGGTGTACTACCTCCATGTGTTCAGCCATCCGGAAGATCTTCCAACCCTATCCTTTCGGGTTTTTATGGAGGCTTCATTACATAGGTATGATTGACAATCATGTAGAGATTGACAACCATGTAGACAAAAAGCACATGGTCTCAACCCAGCAAGGCCTGTCTGTTCAGATTCTTCCTGGCCTCCCTTGCAGCATTCCTTCCCCCAGCATGTACAGCAGGACCTTTGCTGGAATAAGGACTTTTGACCCACAACCAGATTAGAGTCCTGCTTTGGGCAGGTGAAAGGAGGACAGGAGAAAGTCAGAGAAAGAGGTTCTATCTCCTGAGACCTGCTCCCAAGGCCTAAAGCACCCCCACATTATAACAAGAACTATGGGGCTCACAAGCCAGGAACTGTGGACAAAAACTGATATATATATATAACACCACAAAAACTCGTATCAGAAAAGAATGTCTTCTCAGCTCCCTAGGCACCAAGATTTCTCAGGCTAACCAACAACATGCAAACTTAGGAATAACTAAAAATACAAACCCCTGGTATTTGCTTCTAGGTTACAGTTTGATTTTTGGAAAAGACCACACATAAGAACAACCGTTGATCTTTACTGTAACATAACCTGACGTCTCAGATGACATCTGATTATAATCTGTGCAGGTGCTACCTGAGTGCCTGGACGGTTTTTCCAGCAGAGTTGAAATGTCCACATCCACAGTTTCTCTGTAAGCTGTCCACCAACATGTACTTTCCAGACACACACCACTTGATCACCGCATGGGCGCTGCCACACCACATGAGGGTGATTTAGATAGATTATAACAGCAGCCTGGAGACACACAACTCATTCCCACCCTTGCTCAAATCTCACCTTTTCAAGGAGAATTCCCGACCACCTGCCGATTTAATACTGTATTTGTGCCATCTCAGAGCCCCCTGCTCTGCTCTACTCTTTGTTTTCCATAGTGTTTCTCACCTTAGAACTTACTATATTATATTCATTCTCATATTTTTAAAAATTTTGGTAAAATACACATAACATAAAATTTACCATCTTAACCATTTTAGGTGTAAACTTTAGTACTGTTAAGTATATTCAATTGCTGTGCAACCAATTTCCAGAACTCTTTTCTTCTTGCAAAACTGACACTCTGTACCCTCTAAACAACCCCCCATTCCCCATCCCCCCCAGCAACCACCATTCTACTTTCTGTCTCTACGAATTCAGGGTAGAGAACACTATTCTAAGCACCTCATATAAGTGAATTCACATAATATTTGTCCTTTTGTGACTGGATTATTTCGCTAGCATAATGTCATCAAGGTTCATCCATGATATAGCATATGTCAGAATTTCCTTCCTTTTTAGGGCTGAATAACATTCCATGATGTGTATATATCACATTGTGCTTATCCATTCATGCACTGATGGACATTTCAGTTGCACCTATTGACTTCTGTGAATAATGCTGCTATAAACATGGTTGTATAAATATTAGGATCTCTTCAAGATCCTGCTTTCAATTTTTTTGAGTATATACCCAGAAGTGGAATTGCTGGATCATATGGTAATTCCATTTCTAATTTTCTGAGGAACTGCTGTACTGTTTTCCACAGAGGCTACACCCTTTTATATTCCCACCAATAGTGCACAAGGGTTCCAATTTCTCAACATCCTCACCAATACCTTTTATTTTCTGTACTTTTGATAGTGACCATCCTAATGGGGGTGAGGTTAATAGATTATTTTTACTGATTATGTTTATTGTCCCTTCTTTTTAGCTGGACCAAAATATAAGCCCGATTAGCAGAAGGATCTTTGTGTATTTTGTCCACTGTTACATCCCCTGTACCTAGAGCAGTACCTGCCAAACAGTGAGTGCTCAGTAAATATTCATTATAAGAATGAACAAATGAATGGGTAAAAGAAATCCATACTGAAAGTATACTGGCCTTTCCTTTCCTTGTTTCTATTTCAAAAATCTCAATCTGGCTTTGATCATAATAGGTTTATCTTTATGTTTATACATTACCTTTATACAAGCAACCTAGGACCTTTCAGAAAGCAATTACCTCTGCAGTCCCCAATCCCCAGGCCACAGCCCGGGACTGGTCCATGGCCTGTTTGGAAATGGGCCATGCATCACCTGAGCTCTGCACCCCTCAACTCCCCATCCCACTCCACCCCCAGTCTGTGGAAAAATTGTCTTCCATGAAACCTGGTGCCAAAAAGGTTGGAGAACGCTGATCCCTTTAACATATATTTGCGGAGTACCTACTATATGTCATTATTATGTTCATTATTATTCAGATGGATGCCCTGAAGTACATGGAACATAATTTTTTGGAGAGTTCACAATAAGTCCATAGAAAATCCAAAGAGAATTTGCAGTCCACAGAAAATGTATTAATAGTTATTATCTGGGATGGGGTATATCTGATGCCCATTTGATATGTCTGCTCAGCTGTAACAAAGATACCTCAAAATGAATACCACCAAAAGAGAAACAAGCTTCCCCCACTAAACCTACTTCTGTCCTGTGCTTCTTGTTCCTATCTCAGTAATTGGCTGCACACAGGTGCTTCAGCCAGAAACCAGAGATATATCATTCCTCTTTCTTTATTCCTCTTTCTCCAGTTGCCAATAATAATTACTGTAATGACTCACCTATATTGAGCACTTACCCTATGCTAGGCATGGTTCTACATTCATTGCATGTATTAACTCATTTATTCTTCACAACTCTATAAAATAGAATCTACTAATTTTTAGCTATTGTACAGATAAGGAAACAGGTTAGGTCCCTTGACCTAACTCACCTAGACAGGAGTTGGTAGAGCCCGAATCTGTACCCAGATAGTCTGGCTCCAGAACCTGTATCCTAAACTTTTATGCTATTCAGGAAATGCTTTCTGTTTCAACCTCATTTACTGAAAATCATTCTACAAGGTATTCTTAGTCCACTTTCCTAAATGTGTAAGTGAATATAATTTTGTTCAGGTCCTCCCTCCATCTCTATTACGTGGCTTGGCTAATGGAGACACCAGTAGTCAAGACTACCAGACTGTGCCTATGATAAGCTGGGACCTTACTGGAACGTTGCTCTTAAACAAAAGTCCTAAGATCACTTGATTTTCCTGTTGTTCTGATATTTTTTCTCTAAAGTGGAATATGTAAATTACTTTAGTTGAAGACTGTGACCAACCAAAGCTATACTGCAGTAGATAGTTATTAATATCAACAGAGTACATCTATCATAAACAACATTAAAAAACGGACAACCTCCCTTCTATGAGGTTGTATTGATCTTGGAGGCAAAGTGGGCTGGAAGGCAGACAGCCCAAGCCCTACTCCCATCAAATTAAATGAATTACATACTTAAAAATAAACCACAATCCTTCTGGTACCAGTAGTGCCATCTGTAAACTGAGAAGAATAACAAAGGCCAACAACTTGAGGTTTCTGAATTAAAGTTGAAAAAAAAATGAATGCAATTACAAGCATAAGACAAGGTGATTACAGGTCCAAAAAGTGTCACTTTGGGTTTTAATCTTATTCAGTGTCTAAAAGCCAATATTATGTAAGTTCACCATCAAGTTAACATTCAAACAAGACACACTTTAAAGCCAAAGGGTGTGTTTTAAAGTCCCCAAAGTGACTTTAGAAAACAAAGGCTATGGTACCAGCAGGAAGCTATGTGGGCAAGTCCACAGACCAGATGGGCTAGGAAGAGACAAGCACTCAATGTTACCAGAAAGTTCAAGGTCAGCACTTGCGGTTTCATTTCCATCACTCCAGCGCTCCCTTTAACAAAGGATTGTAGTATCTACTGAAAAGTTGCATTCATTCCCCAACCTGCTATTTCAGCCTCACCCGCCACCCATCTCTCCAGAGAATTCAATTACTTTAACATGCCCAAATAATAAGCAAATGATGATTTTTAGAGCCTCGTCTTATTTTCTGCATCCAAAAAATGCAGAAAGTAAAGAATAAGCAGCCAGAAATAATTTCAGCCAAAGTATGATTTTTAGATAAGCATTACTGAAAGCATATAATTAATGGGAGGGGAGCTCTAAATCTTACCTGATTTTTACAAAATACCTCCAAAATATTTGGCCAATTGAATCCTTTGATCTATATGAGGTTGTTTCCCCCTCCCCTTCTTCCCCCTTCCAATATCTGAAATGGAAAAGTACCTCTGCTCGTTCTTGCTGTTAAATCAGAGCATTCCAAAAAAGGCCTCAGTGTGACTTTTCCTAGCAAAAGAATGTATTGTTGATTAAAACAACAAGAAAAGAAACCCAGGCCAGGCGCAGTGGCTCACGCCTGTAATCCTAGCACTCTGGGAGGCTGACGCGGGAGGATTTCTTGAGGTCAGGGGTTTGAGATCAACCTGAGCAAGAGTGAGACTCTGTCTCTACTAAAAAGAGAAAGGAATTAGCTGGGCAACTAAAAATATAGAAAAAATTAGCTGGGCACGGTGGCACATGCCTGTAGTCCCAGCTACTCGGGAGACTGAGGCAGAAGGATCGCCTGAGCCCAGGAGTTTGAGGTTGCTGTGAGCTAGGCTGACACCACGGCACTCTAGCCCAGGCAACAGAGTGAGTCTCTGTTCCCTCCCACAGAAAAGAAGAGAAGAGAAGAGAAGAGAGGAGAGGAGAGGAGGGGAGGGGAGGGGAGGAGAGGAGAGAAGAGAAGAGAAGAAGACCACATCTGTGCACACACAGCCTAATTTTAACCACCCAGAAGGCAGCCTGGCCTCCTCTGTCAATTTTCCTGTGTGCACAGCCTATCAGCTGGTGATGGCTTCGAGTGACTGTGGACTGCCCTGAGCCATTCCTGCTGCCCAATACATCGTCTGTAAAATGGTCATGAATGCCTAAAGCATCTGTCAAGGAAGTCTTGATGCTTCATAGGCGTTATCTTAATATCCTCCACATTTCTTCAAAAGTAGGGAGAATCGTTAATCAGCTACTGAGTTAATTTTAACTAAGCACTAAGTTTCTTGCTTTCCCATATCATTAAACTACCAAATTCAGCCTAATACAACTCTGCTATACCAGATTAGGAACTCCTTAAGGACAGGCTCTGGGTTTTCATTTCCTTTTATTCCCCTTGAGCATTATACTAGCATTTCATTTCTCCTATGAAAAGAATGACTTTATTTAGTCTTAGTGACTAACCAATCAATCTACAAACCCACTAAAGGACCTACTGTGAGTTGAAAAGAGAGAGTTGTGACCTCCAAATCCTCCACGAACCATCAGTGTTTAAAGCATTTTTCCTTGTCATCTGCTTTCCAGAAAGGGTTGAGCATCCATCCTGGGGTAGGAACATTTCCCCTCCCTTTGATCTGATTCTTGGTGAAAGAGAACTGCTCCTTGCCTGCTAGGGACCTAATGCGATGACAGACTAAAAGGCTCATGGAATTTTACTTACTTAGGAAATGGCAAGTAAGTTTCACCCTTCATGCCACTCCCTACCGCTTGGTAGCAACTCCTGGGGTAATGAATTGAGAAGCATTCCAGGGCTGGACCCGAGCTCAGAGGGAGGGGTGTTGTGTTCAGTTGACAATGTCTGCCACGGGCTCTTGAGGGAGGTGGGACTCAGGAGGGAGCCCTGGCACAGAGCCATGCATTTGCCATCCCTGAGCGGACTCTACTACAGAAAGCTAAGTGACTTGTGGTTTTCCCCACTGTCTTTCCCACTAGACTTTTCTAAAAGGCAGGAGTTACATCAATAATGAAAAACTATTTCAAAATATTTGCAACAATAAATGTTTAAAGTAAATACATCTTTCCTGAAAAGGGCACCAACTTACATTACCTCTAATAATAATGATGATGTAATACAGGGGCCATAGAGGACCAAAGGTAGAACTTCTAGGCTCTTCCTCAAATGAACCCTGACAAGTACCACCCTTTAGTGCTCCATGGGTGAGATGGCTAGGGAGGAGATGGGTAGCTCTCCAGCCGTTATATGGCTTCTGTGATGGGACTGGGCCAGGAAGGGAGGAACGAAGAAAAGAATGAGGTTTAAGAATCAAGCCCATGTCAGCGATCCCAATGAGAAAGGAACGTATTAAGCAGAAAAGTCAAGGTGACGCTTGTTTTGATAGGAATAAATGGAGAATAAGTTTCTAGAACTTGAACTATCAAAGCTCTCTTGATCAATTAATCAATAGTATTTACTTGCTTTCTGCTCTGTTCTTAACACTGTGATGGAGTGTTAAGTGGGCACATCTAAAGCTAAAGACATGGGTCTTTTTCTAGCCAGCTTATCTAACGCCTCCCTCTCCCCTAAGGGAGGCCTTGGTCGCTGGGGCCAGGTCGGATCTCAGGAGAAGCAGAGTTGGCCTCTCAACATCTACTCGGTGTTGTCAGCCAACTGGCTCCCAGGTGAGGAGAACAATTCTGGCAGTGAGAGTGGTACACAGCAGGCAAGAGACCTTCAGAAAAGGCAAGGGAGAGGAAGCAGGCATGTGATTCTGGAGACAAATAAACACAATTAGCTGTGCTAGAAACAAACTGAAAAGGCTCAGTGGGAAGACCGATTCCTTCCGCCAAGAGAGAAAACCCAAAGAAAATTCTTTTTAAAAGAAACCTTTTAGTCCCTTTGGCAGCCATAGCCCAATGACAGTCATATTTTCTGTTAAGCCCTTTTCATTGTGGATTTCTCCAACATTTCAAACACTATCTCAATAATGGTCTGACTGCTTTATCAGTGTTGTGGCCATAATAGAATCCATTAATCTTTCAGGCTGGACCTTTCATTTCTGGAGATGACAACTCCAGGCCTTTCACAGCCATTCTGTCCCTGACCCAATTTGCAGCAGGGGTCAGGTGGATGCATTCACGGAAATCGATAGTCATATCCCTGGTGACTGCTCTTCCAGTCCCAGGATCCAATTCTGTAGTGTAAGGATCGGCGACAGCAGAGGGGTCTAGAGGCCGATGGTGGGCTCTGGGGTTAGGCAACTTGGGTTTGAATCCTGACTCTGTCACTTACAAGTTGGGGGACCTGGGGCAAGTAGTTTAACCTCCTGTGTCTCACTATCCTCATATGTAAAATAGAGATGCAATATCTAACTATATAGTATCTGACTAACAAGGTTGTTGTGAAGTTTAAAGAATTATAATAAAAAGGTCTTTATCTTTTGGAAATATATTCTTGAAAATTCACAAATAATGATAGGATGTCTAGGATTTGCTTCAAAATAATCTGGAGGTAAGGTACCTACAAAAGAAGGTGGCAGTGAGTTGACAATTATTAAAGCTGGGTGATGGGCACATAGGGGTTATTATAGCATTCTTCCACTTCTATCCGTTTGAAATTTTCTATAGTGGAAAGTTTCAGAAACAGAGAGAAGATAATACATGTAAAACTCTTAGCATGTGACATGTGCTCAATAAATGTAATCTGTTACAGATCAGAGAGGGTCTTGAAGGCATTGTTCCCACCACTACACAAGTCTGCCTCTTTAAAGACATGGGTGGGTTCTGGGGCCAGTATGAGGGAGTAGGGGTGGGACCCATGGAGAACTTTACTGTCACTCTAGGCCATCAATTATTGTCCAATCTTTACATCATCAATAATAAGTTGATTGCTGTTAGTTCTCTATGCTTTAGAAATTTATTGAATCAACCACATTCATCTAATATTCATTACCCTATGTCTTCTTTTACAGATACACATAATAACAAGTCAAGAATTTCAAGTCAGCTTTTGATGAGGTGGTGGTGGCTCCAAACTGAGCTGCCTTCACCCCAGCCAAAAGCAAGCACTTCCAAATTTTAATGGACTGTGCAGCTGTTTGACATACATATATATGGTTTTATAGGCATATGAAATAATGAAAAAATGCTCAGTGCACCCCTCAACCCTCATCTAAGCCTTCAATGGGCTCAGGGAACCTCTTAAATCAATTCAGAGTCAGCCCCAGAAACTCCCAGCATCTGGAATTTCTTAGATAGGGTGCTGATCTGGACAGACAAGAAACCCCCCTGCCTAATTTCAGGCTATGCGCTCCTTAATTAAACCAGCATTCCCAAACTCTACCCCATACCCTCTAACAAACAAGGAATCTGCCATCCTAATTCTGACATGTACTAACTGTAATAGCCTTGGACTGGCCACTTCATCTGTTTTCTCATTGTAAACTAGGATAATATCTCTTTCCTGAGGTTCCTGCATGGATCGAAGATAAGATAAGCAAAGTACATTACACAATACCTGGCACACAATAATTGTTCCAACACATGGTAGCTATTTTACCTCTCTGTATGCCTTTATGTATGCATGGATATATTATTATCACCTTTGGAATTTGGTTCATCTTTAGACCCAGTGGTTCTCCAGGCCATGAGATATATCCACATAATTATAAACAGTTTGGTATCTTCTTTCTCTTTCATGTGACAAAATTTTGATGCAACTGCACTCAATCCTCTCCTCTACAGAACTGATGTATGGATAGCTATGTTACTGTCATCAGTACCTATATGTCCTCTCCTATGTGACTCATACTTCTGTAAATGTCTTAGAACGGTATCTTTTAAATTTAAAAAAAATTATAAAATAAGGAGAAAAAAATGTGGTCTAAAGCAAATCTAGCAAGACCGTTATTAATTACTACTATGAAATGCTCGGTGAACATCCACTGTGTATGTATTGTCCACTGGCTATATTGGTCAATGGACAAGAAGAACGTTAACAACAAAGCTGGAACGCCATTAGCAAAGACTTAATGGTCTTTGGCTTCTCTAGGGAAGCTAAGAGCTAATCTAAAATCTTTGTCTTATCCTTACCTTTACCTAAAACCAGCACTCTCTTTCCCCTTACCCTGATTTATTTTTCTTTATAGCATTTCTCACTACCAAAAATTATATATTTATATTTCCTGATTTACTTGTTTATCGTCTGTCTCTCCCAAGAGAATCTACGTTGCATGAAGGCAAGCATCCAGCTCATCACTATATCTCTAGCATCTAGAACTGTGGCACATGTATAGTTAGCAGCTCTTAAAAAATATTTTTTAATGAAGAGTTTAATTTCCTTCTCTTTTCTCCAAACACCCAACTGCAAAGGGGAATCTAGATCTGAGATCCTGCTTGAGCATTCCTCAGGTAGCTCACTGCTGTGACCCAGTGCAGAAGAGTGTAAACAAATACACATAGAATATATGAAGTGATGCCAAGCGATATGAAGAAAAATGAAGCAGAATGAAGTGATTTCCTCAGGGCCTTACATACCATATACCATTCTGATTTTTGTCCCTGTGCTGTTGCTGAAGCTGTGTCTTCCATTAGAAATGCTCCCCTTCCCCATCAAAATGTTATCCCTCTTTAAAGACCTCATTCTAGTTGTTTCTTCTGGATAACACTCAAACTAAAAGAGCTCACGTTGACTTCACTCTGTCTGACACGGAGTGGTGCTGTACCTACTGTCAGTACTTCACGGTCCGGCATATTAATATAATCATAAACGGTCTAAAGTTTACTTTCTCTTTCATGGGAAAAAAACTGGATGTTCCAAATGTATCATGGGCTCCTTAAGCATGAAAAAAAAACATGTTTTATGTTTCTCTTATATCCCTCAAAGTATCTAGCACAGTGGTAGGTACTTATTAAGTGGTCAGAAAACCCCTATAGATGAGCTCACAGATTTCCTATTTGAACCTCACCATGGCTGGTCTGACCTGATTCCATTTATATCCCAACAACACCTACTTCTTTTTTCTCCCTTTTCTTCCCAAGCAGGCCTCTGTGGTAGAGAGACTCTCCAGCTGCAGAGATTTAACACTATTAACATCCCAGTGAGAAAAAAAAAAATTGTGAAGAACCCAGTGAATTGACAGCCATATCTCAGCAGGTGGCAATACTTCCAGGGATGAAAGTCATAAACAAATCATCATTTAGGATGTTTTAAAGAGGAAAAAAAAAAAGCCAGGCAATCCAAGAAGTGCTAATTATAGCGCTTCATGAATTAGCCTGAACCTCTTCAGCTAACTGAGATTTGATGAATCAGTTTCTACCCTCCTGAAATGCCACCCAGTTACAATGACACTCTTGAACCTGTTTGAGTGACATTTTAATACTACAGGCAATTTACTCTTAGCCTATGCATGAAACTAATTCTGCTTTCTAAAGTGCTCAGGGTCCCTAGCAACTCAAGAGAATAATATTAATGCCTTAATCTTGCTTTAGTGCAGGAACTGAAGAGTGAAGATGAGATTTCTGGAATGAATTTATCAAGGAGAATATAAGTTTTCTAATTTGAGAGCCATTACACTCCACCACTGACTCTCTCATTATCCTCCCTTTTCTTCTTATACAGCTTTACCAATTCTCTTTAGAACCAGTCTAAGAAGATAGTTTTTACCAACAAAAAGTTTTATTTCTCACAAAATTATGATCTATGGGCAATATTCAGCAGAGCATGTGCATTTTATTTATATCTTCAAGTGGTTTGGGAGAGTGTAGCCCTCCTCTAGTTCCTAACTATAGACTTACCTTGAACCCCTTGGATATTCTCTTGCACTCAAAAGAGCAAGTGTTAAGGACAGGGCAAATACATAGTTTCGAGATATTGATAAGTTCCAAAGTCTCTGGTCTTTGAGAAGAGAGACTTTATTTCTTCTTTGCTCAGACTACATCACCCTAGAAGGATAAATGTCACCATTCGTACAATTAGCTGTGTCTCAAGGCCAGTAAAAAGTTCTTATACCAATAATACTAGCTCTGGTCTCTCTCAAATTCTTACAGCCCTAGGGACTGGGGGTTGATTAAAGTCAGGAACCAGGTGAGCCTTGATAGGGGAGCTAGCCTTGGTTCTTCTCTGGGTGTCCTCTTTCCAAAATCTTGAAGTCGTCCATTATTTCTATTGTATATTAAAATTCACTGTCATTATTTTTAATTCACTCATTCAACAAATATTGCTCTGATATGGTACTGAAGCTCCCTTGCACAGGAAAACAAGGATAGTTCATTAGCAACCTAGATGGTTTGGAATCTTGTACTCTCCCAGACTTCCAGAAAAGTCTTCCTTAAGCCCAAGGCCTTTCTCTTTCCAAACTAGAGATGAAAGTAAATAAATAAATAAATAAAGCCCAAGGCTTAACTCAATTTGATCATCCAACTCAGCTGATACAGCGCAGAGAGTAATCTCCCCACCTGTGGGGCAGTGTCATTTTTTAATGTCATGTGAGATAACATGAAGCCTAATTCTTTCATTCTAAGCTTCTGAGTAGGTAAGTAACCAGTGCCTTCGTATTTACATGTGACCTGAGCCTTGCATTGGCCTGGTGATTTTAGCCTTGTGCACAGGAATTGGAAAGCCATGATAATTACCTTTTCTACCCATTTTGAAGCCAAGAGTCATCTCTAAAACTCACTACAACCTCCATAAAGGCAGGGATTTCGCTTTTGTTTCTCATTCTTTCTATCCCCAGTGTTTGGCATAGCCCCTGGCACCTGGTAGGCCCTTAATAGTTTATAAATGAATGAACGAACGAACAAGGTATCCTTTTGGTTCCCAGATTATTGGGAAGTCCATCAAGATCTCACTCCATAAGGGTTAGGGTTCAGGTTCCTTCTCAGCCAAGACCACCTAAGCCACACCATGAATTTCAGCAATTCACCGCATTAGGTATCACAAGGTTTATGGACAAAGACTTTATAGACAAGGGTCCATAAAGCAGTTCTGGGCAGCAGAGGGCTTTGTCTCTCCATCACTGGGAGGCAGAGGGTTCTCGCCACACACACAAGGAAAGCTGAGTGAAAGCTACAGTACTAGAGCCATTCCACTTCTACTTTAACTGTCTGAAGAGACAGGAGTCTAGAAGGTAGAGAAATGCCAACAAACTAGTACTGGGGCAATGGAGAGCACAAATAAAGAATTTGGACTTGCTTTTAGAGTCCATCTCTGTTCCTTAGGCAAGTCACAACCTCCCTGCACCTCAGTTTTCCTCATCTGTGAAATGAGAGTAACAACAGTACCTATCTCATAGCATTGTTCTGAGAATTAAATGAGGTAATGTAATACATTTCCTGACACTAGTAAGTGCTCGGGCAATAGTTGTTATATTTACAATGCTGAAGCCAGACTCACGTTCCACTTGCAGTTCCCTTTCTTCTCACAGGATCTACTAAATCAGAAGCAGCAGAAAGATGTGGCAGACAGAGCCCTGTAGCTGTAATTAGAGGCCCTGGGTTTGAGTCCCTGTTTTTGACATTTTTCTCACTGTGACTTTGACAAATTTCTACTCTCTCCAACTCCAAGTCGTACACTCTTCAACTGAAAAAAAAAAATCAGCATAATATCTGCTCTCTAAATCTCATACAATGGAAGCAAAAGTCATATTTGACAAGGTATATAAAAGCATCCCTAAAACTGCATGCCAGAAATACTGAACAAGGTAAAATTATTGATATTAAACACCTCTCTGGTTCTAAAACAATGTTTTTAAAAACTTTGACTACAACCCATTATAAGAAAGATGTTTTTACACTGCAAGTCAGCATTCAATCATCACCAAAATAAAAGCTTAATCAAACAATACTTACGATACTTAGATATTCTAAATTCAGTTTTCTTCTGTTTCTCCCCTTTCTTTTTTTTTTTTTTTTTTTTAAATTACAGGCCATTAATTTCCCAAGCCAGTGGTCCTTGACCCTACCTCTCAATGGGCATCAGAACCATCGAAGGAACATTTTAAAAACTTGACTCCCTGGCCCTACCCACCTAGCTTCTAAATTAATGGTTTGGAGTGGGGTCAGGGCAGCAGGATTCTTAGCCCCAGGTGAGTCTATTCTACAGCCAGGACTGAGAACCACAATACTAATGGTTTCTAGATCACAGCTAAAAAACCAGTTATTTACATACCTGTCTGCTAAACACTCCCTGTGCCCAGAATCAGCCCCAGGCCCCACCCAGTCGAAGATGTGCTCGTTACTGTGAGTTGACTCCTCACTCATGCAGCCCAGGGTGTGTGCATGCCTGGGAAACACACAGAAAGGAATGAAGTGGAGCCTGGGCTTTCTCCTCCCAGATGGCCAGGTAACTCCATGCAGACCGAAAACTAGAGTGGATCTGGAGTATTTTGTTAAAAGTGAAAGGACTCCTACAAGAATTCTCTGCTCGAGTAGGAGGGTTGAGGAAAAGCAAAGGGAAACTTCTGACCTCCCTGCCTGCTCACATATCAGAGGAACCTCTGATCATGTCTGGGCAGGGGTCTGAGAAGAGCCTTCTGGCCTCACTCAGAGAGGGCTTCACAGCCTGGCTAGCTCCTCCTTCCAGGTGCAGGCCACATGGAAGAGAAAATTCCTCTATTCTTAATTCATCTTTCCTGTACACCAGAGAAGTCTGGGGGGCCGTCCTGTTGGCTCTGTTGGTGTGATCTGCACACTACACTAAGCTGTCTGGCAGAACCTGGACCAGGATGCAGAAGGAACCAAGGCAGCTGGAGGCCATGGTCTATGCCCCTGCCCTACCCTTGGGTACACAACTGGGATCAAGAAACCTGGATTCCTTCTGTACATAATAGATTAAAAAACCAAAGCTGTATCTGTTTGAAGCACAGTTCTGTATTTTGACCCAGATTTAATAACTAGTCATGATACTGTTACCATTTATTGGGTACTTTCCGTGTGCTAAGCGCTTCATACACACTATCTCATTTAATTCCACATCTCTTCAGATATGTATTTATAGATATTCAGGTTAAGTAACTCACCCAGGGTGATGCACTTAGTAACTGCTGGTACCAGGGTGCTAATGCAGGTCTTTCCTCACTCCAGATCCCATGCTCTAGTCCAGGGCTTCTCAGCGCTACTGACTTTCAGAGACAGGGTCTTGCTCTGTCTCCCAGTTTGGAGTGCAACGGCAATCATAGTTTATTGCAGCCTTGAACTCCTGGCCTCAAGCAATCCTCCTGCCTCAGCCTCCCAAATAGCTGTGACTATAGGCATGTGCCACCACACTTGGCTAATTTTTAAAAAAGGAAATTTTTGTAGAGATGCGAGTCTCACTATGTTGACCAGGCTGGTCTCAAACTCTTGGCCTTAAGTGATCCTCCCACCTCAGCCTCCCAAAATGCTGTGATTATAGGCGTGAGCCACTGCACCCAGACTACTGCTAACATTTTGGACCAAATAATTCTTTGTTGTGAGGGCCTGTGCATTATAGGATGGCTAGCAGCATCTCTGGCCTCCACTCTCCACCCACTGGATGCCAGTATCATTCCTCCCCCTCCAGTTATGATAATCAAAAATATCTCCAGATGTTGCCAGACGTTGCCCTTAGGAGAGAAGGGGGCAAATCTGCCCCCCACCCCCAGAAGAACCATTGTTCTAGCTTAAGCCACCATGTATATTGTTTCTTGGTACTTTACAAATACATAAACCACTACTCAGAAAAGAGACAGAGCAAGAATCAAACACAAGACTACAGAAAAGTATGGTACAACAATAATACCACCCTACCTACAGTTATTTATCACTAAACAACGCACTAAGCACTTTTATAGCACTTACCTCCTTTCGTGGCCTCTGAATGCATATTGGGATCTAATCCTGAAAGAGTTAATCCACCACAAAATTAAGAACACTACTGAGAGATCCACCTGTTTCACCTTCTCCAAGAAATTGAGGGAAAAGAACATGGAGTGAAATCCATATTGATCTTTAGCCCCATAAGCCATTAGAAGAAACTTTCGCTAATGCATAATCATAAAAAAGCACATTATGTGAATATCTGGTGGACGAAGCCTGTGTCTTATGCCTCTCTTTAAGAGAGCCGGGTGTGGTGGTGCATTCCTGTAGTCCCAGCTAAGATAGAGGAATAAGACACAGGCTTGCCTAAACACAGAGCATTCTCACTAAATGTTCAACCTTCATGAAACATCATTTCATAGCAACCCCTAATCATTTGATTAAAATTAAGATAAAATCATTTTCCCATCTTGCTAAGTCACATATATTTAATAAAATTTATAAATTTTTTTAAAACAAGGTCGAGCTCTGTCACCCCAGCTAGAGTGCAGAGATGCAATCATAGCTCACTGCAACCATAAAACTCCTGGGTTCAAGTGATGGTCTTGCCTCAGCCTCCCAAGTAGCTGGGACTACAGGAATTCGCCACCACACCCAGCTAATTTTTTAAATTTTTCTGTGGAGACGGGGTCTCCCTACTGCCCAGGCTGGTCTCAAACTCCTGGCCTCAAGCAATCCTCCAGCCTCAGACTCCCAAAGCCCTAGGATTACAGGCAAGAGCCACTGCATCCTGACAAAATTTATAAACTTGAAAAAATGAATGTTGATATTTACATAAGAGCTGAGAACCGAGTACCAGGCTAATCTTCCCTATAAGTTAAAAAACCAAGCAGAGCAAAATTCACGTTTGAACTGAAAGGAATGTTTGCCAGAATCATCTCTTTCAACACATGCCAAGAAAACTGTAGCTGTTTCATTAGAGTAATGTTTTCATTGGATCAAGGAAAACAAAATTACAGGAGAGGCTTTTAAACTCTTTTTTCTTTCAGATTTTCACTACCACACCAATCTTTGATACCTAATACACAACCCTAACAGGAATGTTCATTTTTCAAAAAATACACATTCAAAAGAAAGTAACTAATTGTGGTCATTTGTAAGGTCACCCTTTAAAACCTCCTACGAGGCCAGGACAGCAAAAAACAAAATGTTCTCATTCTCATAGTTAGCTGCAAAGCGCAGCTAAAGAGAATATCATTACCTGGGAAATGATAAATTTCCACATGGCTTCAAAGGAACTTTAATATAAAACTGTCAATAAATAATCTTCCTAACAAAAATGGCTAGACTCGATTGAGCACACATTCAGTGTTCTGCATGCATAAATCTGATGTCATCTTCATCGCAGCCCCCTGAGGTACATAGCCATGACTGTCTTCAATTTAAGGTAAGAAAACTGAGGCCGAAAGACATGAAACAACTTGCCCAAAACCACAGGTAGATCAAGATTCAAGCTGTGGCTATATGAAGTTTCAAGCTATCTAACCTGAAAAAAACTGGAAATTTAAAAAAGGAATATGTTCAGTTAATTTTTACACTGTGTGCCATGGAATCGTAAAGTTGAAATGAATTTTCAGAAATCACTCTCTTCCCCTTCTACCGATCCTTTCACATCAAAAGTCAAGCACCAGGCATTACCTACAGCTGGGGTAAATGGCTTCCTGGGTACTTTTTGTTTTGCTTTCTGTAAAAATCCACAGTGATGGAAACTGCCTACTAATGAGTATGAGGAAGGGCGCAAGAAATATTTTCTCTAGCCCAATACGCCCTAAGCTATAACCATAAAGTGACAGAACTAATTATTTTACACACACACTACAGCATAAACACTTAAATGTACTTTGTACTTCAAAGTACCATAGTTAAGTTTCTGAGGAGTCAAAAGTTATATTTGAGGCCTGGTGCGGTGCCTTATGCCTGTGATCCCAGGATTTGGGGAGGCTGAGGTAGGAGGATCACTTGAGGCCAGAAGTTCAAGACCAGCCTGGGCTATATAGTGGGACCCCCTCCCCATCTCTACAAAAAATTTTTTAAAAATTAGCTGGGCATGGTGGCATGCGTCTGCAGTCCCAGGTACTCAAGAGGCTGAGGCAGGAGGATTGCTTGAGGCTAGGAGTTGGAGGCTGCAGTGAGCTATGACCATGCCACTGCACACTAGCCTAGGTGACAGAACAAGACTCTGTCTCTAAAAATAAAATAAAATAAAATAAAAATGATACCTGAATTTCCTACTATGCAGGGGGTTGGTGCCCCTAAACCCCAAGTTGTTCAAGGACCAACTGTAATTACTTTCCAATCCTAAACACATACACCGTACCTTTACCAGATGCCCCTTTTACAATTGCCCGTCCTTCAAGAGAATTTTCGTTACTTTAATGGACATACTTCATATTACAACCTCCATTCTCCACCTCAGAAGCCCGCGTTGGCCCCATAAGGTGTTTGTTTCTTCCCCAGCTGAGGAACGTTTGTCATCAGGGAGGCAATTCAGTAAATGTGTTGCAAACTCTGAAGGCAACTCCAAAGCAGGCACTCCAAAACTATTCTCAGCAATGACAGCATCACTAGAATTAGTACACAGCTTGCCAAGAGAAGGCTTCTGAAGGGGAGAAATACTCATTTGAATGCATAAATACTGGCATATTTATTTGAGCATTTGGATAAAGAATTGGAAGCATCAGCTAGCTTTATGTCCAAGTGAATAAATACGTAGCTGCAATAATGATAATGCAGATTTTGGTGCAAGGTTCTGACTATTCCATAAGGTATACATACCCCCTTAATGAAAAAAAGCTTGTCTTGAAGGGATACTCGTAAAAGAATAAACCACTTTCCCATTAACTGGCATAATTATTGAAGAGATTTCCTTTTCATGAAGCAACCCCCCCCCCAAAAAAAACTAGATTCAACAAATGCTAGATGCCAAAATAATACTTGTTCCTCCCAAGAAGCTCAAGTCTCAGTATGCGTCAGAAGACAGACCTACATGCACAGCCCAGAAGGAAAGAGGGAGAGGGCATTCTCTCCCACCCTCTAAAACTCAAGTATCTTCCAATGGAGAAATCCACTTAATAAGATTCGCAGGCCCTGAGTCTTCCCGAATTAGCTGTTACACCAAATAATTAAACTAATTACATAATTAACAATTCAGGATAAATTAATATAAAATAGTCAACATTATTTAACTAATTGAGGGGAGTCATGCACCCAGGACAAATAACAGGAAAAAAAAAAAAAAACAACCAGACCATGCCCTAGTCATTTGTTTGTTTTTAGATACACACTTGGATACCCATCCACTAAGATCCTAAGCAGTCTGGCTCCCTTCCAGCTGACCTGGTCAAGGGTGCAGCAGCTCATGGGTGGGTACCAGCTGTGGGTAACCTCAACAGGGCAATCAAGGACAATCTGCATTCCACGCAGGTAACTCCTGTTATCGTCAGTAAAGGGATCCCTCACTGACACAAACAATCCCAAACTGTACAATAATACTCCTTATGTTTACTCCACTGTGGAATGCAGCGTACTTGTAGGCGTTAGTGTGTGTGTGTGTGTGTGTGTGTGTGTCTGTGTTGCCGATTTTCCTCGTTTTTGACTCAGAAACAGCCTCTCACAGAATACATAAGTAGCGCCTGGCGCGCCCACAGGTGCACGCGGAGCTGCGGCGCCCTGGCTGCTTCCAGATCCCCGCAAGGGGTCGGCGAGGTGCACAGCCAGGTACCCACGACTGACGGAGCACGCTGAGTTTGGGGACCCTATCTGCCCCGGACTGGGGTTGCCCAGTCTTGCGCTCTCGAGTGGATGCGCTCTCGAGGTGTCCACGCCCCTATTCCAGCGAGGGCGCTGCGGCCCCTGGCTGAGACCCCCCCCCTCGGTGTCCCTGCTCCACCAATCACTTCCGACACCCCGCCGCGTTCCCATCTTTCTCAACAGCTTCCCCCACCCATCGACCGGGTTCTCAGCACAACTCCGCTCCTCGCGCCCACCCTCCCAGGGAAGCCCCCTCCATCTTTCCAGGGAGAAGCGACATGCCTCGCCCCACCCTACTCTTTCCGGGGCTCCCCTCCCGCCCCGGGCTTCCTCGCTTTCGCAATCTCCTCCGGGGTAGGGGGCTCCCCAAGAATGCGGACAGGGAGTCCCTCGTTCCGCCCTCCCGAACTGCCCCACGTCGCTGTCCCGGCTCTCCCGCCCTCCCGGCTCGGCCCCCGCCCCCGACATCGCTGTCCTGACAACCCCCCTACCCGCAGCTCTCCAGGCTTAGGTGCCGGGACTCCCCAACATGGCAATCCTAACACCCCCAGCCATTCCGGGCTCTGGGTCGCCCCAAGATCAGAGTCTTGACCCACCGTCCTCTTTCCGGGCTCGGGTTCTGATACTCCCCAATATCAGGGCCCTAACCTCGATAGGACCTGGGTTCCCCAACACTACGGTTCTGGACCTCCTCTCTGGGCTCGGGTACTGGGGCTCCCCAGTGTCGCGATCCTGCCATCCATGCCTCCCCAGGTCGGCCCCGGGACTCCCCGCGGTCCTGATCCCCAGCTCGACCCGCTTCGCGCCTCCCGCGGCGGGACTCACCGGCAGGGGCGGCGGCCGAGCCCGTGCGCGCAGTCCGGTCCGGCCCGGCCCGGGTTCCCGGCTACGAGCTTCCCGAGGGGACTGAGACCGCGGCGGGCTCGGCGCGGGGGAGCGGCCGGGAGGAGGGCACAGCCAGTGGCCGGGGACGCCCGGCTCCGCCCCTTCCCGGCCCGGGGGCGGGATGCGCAGACCCGCGCGCTCACCGCGGCCGCCGCCGCCGAGGAAGTTGGCTGACGCCGCTTCCTTCCACCCGGGGCTCGACCCCTGCAGCCCCTTTCAACCGCCAAAACCCCGAGAGTTTGAGAGAGACACGCGTTAACCGTCCTCGTATTCTTTCCAAGAACCCACCCCCCGGGGGCCATTTCCCAAGTCCCTCGGGAAGGGGAAAAAAACAACAAACTTCTGCGATGTTAACACTGATTCAAATCCTGGCCTTATTTCTCTCACCATCCTCATGTGAACATTCAGGGCCATGCCCATGATGTAAATCACGTGATGACATACCGCGAAGGTCCTTGCAGACACGCACACTTTCACACTCCCGTGAGACGCACCATACAAGACCCATGCCTCTCACATGACTTCCCATCACACCAACGCACGTCTTCCGCTGTCATGCCATGGAGCCCACTCTACCCCTACATCCTCAATCCACAGCACTCTAGTGGGTCCACGCCGCAACGACCCACACGTGCAAGCTAGGTGGCGGTGGGGGTGGGGAGATTCCACACACCCCCACCCCCACCCCGACCTGCTCTTCACCCAAAATACTCTCTGTATTTTACCATCAAAAAAACCAATACACTTAAGAAGTAGGGACATCAATGAACAAGTCAAATTGGCTTTGCTGTTAATAAAGCCGTCTTCATTATCTGGAGAAAAGAGAAAGCAATCAGATCCTGAGAAAGACAGCCTGCACCTAAATTACTGTCAGATTTTCTGAGAGAATCAGGCCTAATTCTGATCCGTTCGTTCCCAGCATTTTCCCTTATACCAACCACTCTGTTTGAGTGACAATGTCTACCAACATCTCACAATTATACAATGTTTTTACTTCTCAAAACATTTTAAAATTTATTATTTTATCTGCAGCAAAACATCATGAAGCAAAGTAGGTCATCTAGCCGGATTATTTCAATTCCATAAATGAAGACATTTAGACTCTGAGCAGTTACGGAGGCAGGTTTGAAGCTGAGTCAGAACAAGGAAAGAGCCCCGGGTCCCGTCTTCAGGGTCACTGCTCTGCCCACAGAGGCACAGTCCAGCACACAGAGACACTGGTGGAAATGTCACAGGCGGCCTTTGGCAGCTTTGCCCGCTCCCTCTCTGCTTCACCCGAAAGCTGTCAGGGATCTCTCCCATATCCTCAAACACTTGAGTGGTAAATACTGAGAGACATTCATTTCTCAGCCAGATCACAATTGTATTACATAACAAAGCTCACTGAGAGACGGTGAAAACTTCTGCTTTGAGCCACTCTAGAAACAAAATTACAGGTCAGCAAACCTGAGGCCCACCCACAGCCTCCATCCAACTAAACTGAGCTGTGGGGTGAGGGCTGATGAGCCTGTGAAATGCATTGCTGATTATTCTTGCAGTGTTTTCTCCTTGAGAGTTCCTTTGTGCACAATGTGGAGAAGTCTTAAAAAGAGACTAACAAGTCCTCTAATCCTGTCTGCAATAGTGAATATTCCTTTCTTCTTGCCTTTTGGGCAGATGTCAATGTGCGTGTAAAATTAACGGTGTTAGACATTGTTATCTGTGCACAAGAGGGTTCTGTTTACAAGTGATATTGTCCAGAGCCACTAGATAAAAATGGTGGTTTTTCATCCTTCATGCCTTTTAAAACAACTTGGGTCTCATGCTAGCTTCTTCCTTTTTCTGCTGTAAGGTGATGGCCTACTTCAGTTTGAGCAGTAAAAATTATGTTTTGGTAACTCTAGAAAAAAGAGTTTTTCCTAGAGTGACCTTGCTATTTTTGAATTGTAATAAAAGTCTGTTGGATCCTTTATAAAAGACAGTCAGGATGGCCGTTGGTATAGGGAAATTCACAGCCAACTTTCCTCCATGTGACATTCCCATCTGGCAATAGAATTTGACCTGAGATTTTTCCAAAAGCTGAAAACAGGCAAGATCTTGGATGTTGCAGTATTTCCTCAAAAAGGAGGGTGCTAAACTGCTAATCCAATCAGCATTCTATCAAACACCATTTCTCTTTCAGATTGCCCTTGAAAGCCCCAGCAACAAGCAGTATGCAAAATGATGAAAAAATAGATAAGCAAGATTTAGGAGCTATTTTTGTCCCAATCTCTAATGAAATAATTTAATGTATTTTATGCTGGATACATTCCACACTGACACTGTTTTTATAAAACTTCTACTTTGTGTTTACATAGCATCACTTTTCCAAGAAACTCGAAGTGCATGTGATGACATTGTATTACTAAACTTCATACATTTGTGTGAAGTAGGAAAGGGGTGGAAACTGTTAGCCTTATTGTAACACAGAGAAAGGGAAGTATGATGTAGTTAAAACCATTTGCCTGAAATATCCTGACATATACTGGTTTATACTGGTCTATCCTAAAAGAAGGCCTTCTACAAGACCTACTTGTGAAAACTTATACGATAAATAGAGTTGTTTAAAAGCTCTAGTCATTATTGTTTTGTTTTGTTTTTTACATCTGTGGAAGGACTGAGGACCATTAATTTCTTTACTATCTTGGCACAGAGGACGAGAGGTACTTTTCATAGTGGTTAAAAGTGTGGGCTTGGAAGTCAGACCATCTTGTGTTTGAGACCTAGTCTTTGGTAAGTAACTTAATCTCTCTGTGCTTCAAGATCCCAATCTGTAACATGGAAATAATAATTATACCCACTTCATATAGCTATTGCTAGAATTAAATGAAATAATGCACATTATACAATTAGCATTGTGTCTATCACATGATGAGGGCTTGATAAATGTGAGTGAAAAGGCAATGGCTTGATTTAAGTGGTTGCTTATAGGATCTTTGTTCCAATACTTTCTACTTAAAGAAAAAAATGTCCAGTGGACTGCGTGGGAGGAATTTGGGAAAACTTGAATATATTTTTTAACCTGAAGTCAAATCTATGCATTCCTTGACATTCCATGATCTTTTCTACTTAGATTACCTGCTGCCTGGCCGACCACGTAAAGGAAACATGATTCAAATTTCACAGATTTCACATACAGGATGCTAAAGAACTGTTCTTGAGTCAGATTAAAAATAATGATTTTCTTGCATTTTGTGTCTGTTTTATCTCAATTAATGGTAGAATGATAGGGGCTCACTAAAAGCTAATTTCATTTTCATCTGGAGTTGTTCCAACCTTGTTTTTTTCTTTTTATTTCTTAATAATAAACAATTAACAATTCAGGGAGCAAATCAATTAACATATGTAGACAAAAGAGAGAAGATGCAGAAATTGCTCCTGGGAATTCAGTAAGCCTGAGCACATTTGAGATTGTGAGGCCTTGTATCTGGTCTCCCACTCTCTGATGTAACTAGTTCTCAGTTAAAGAGTTTCAGATGAAGTTTCACCCAAACTTTAAGGGTGAATGATAAAATGACCAACCAGGAAACTTTCATATTATTATTATTTTTTAGCCTTATCTAACTTATTTAATTTTTATTGATATATAATGATTGTACATATTTATGGGGTGTACATTATGTGATGTTTTGATACATACATATAATGGGTAATGAGCAAATCACAGTATTTAGGATATCTATCATTTCTTTGTATTGGGAACATTTCAGATCTTCTCTTCTAGCTATTTTGAAATATATGCTTTATTGTTGTTAACTATAGTTACCATACTGTGCTATCAAACAATAATTTTTTTTTTTTTGAGGCAGAGTCTCACGCTGTTGCCCCGGCTAGAGTGCCATGGCGTCAGCCTAGCTCACAGCAACCTCAAACTCCTGGGCTCCAGTGATCCTCCTGCCTCAGCCTCCTGAGTAGCTGGGACTACAGGCGTGCACCACCATTCTTGGCTAATTTTTTCTATTTTAGTTGCCCGGCTAATTTCTTTCTATTCTTAGTAGAGAGAGGGTCTCTCTCTTGCTGAGTCTGGTCTCAAACGCCTGACCTCTAGTGATCCTCCCACCTCCACCTCCCTGAGTGCTAGGATTACAGGCGTGAGCCACCACGCCCAGCCACAAACAATAAAACGTATTCCTTCTATCTAACTGTATGTTTGTACCCATTAATCAACCTTGTTTCATTTCCCCTCCCCTTCCCAACCTCTGATAACCAACATTCTGCTCTCTACCTCCATGAGATCAACTTTTTAAGCTCCTGCATATGAGCACAAATGAGATCATGCAGTATTTGTCTTTCTCTGCCTGGCTTCTTTCACTTAACATAATGACCTCTAGTTCCATCCATGTTGCTGCAAATGACAGAATTTCATTCTTTTTTATGGCTGAATAGTATGAATAAAATAATAGAGGATGTGCTACAGCAATAGACCACTCCACTCAATTTTTTAAACTGTCAACCCAAATTAAACTGAAGTAAACTGAGTTGCAAGAATTTTTAGCCTATTAAAGAAGCATCCTGGACAGTTCAAACTAAAGTAAAATTCTCCTCCTTCATTCTCCCTCCCAATTAAATTAAATTTCTCTGATTATCCTTCCCACCAGCCTATTATCCTCTGGCACTAAGGATATCCAGGGAGGACCTTGGAAGCTACTGAGGGTGTGAAGATCCAACTTTATTGGATCTTTCTTCCCAAATGTGCCCAGAGAGCCTCCAAAAATCATCTGACAGCCTGAGAGTTTTGCCCAGAGCCTTAGAATCCTGGCAACGCCAAAGGGAAGTTCCAGTAGGAGGCTTACAAGGCAAGTGGTCCCTGTGATAAGATATGAAGACTGAGCACTGACTAACTCAACTAGGGTCCATGTAGGGGATGGAATACTGTACCATCTTCAAAAATCACTTAGACCCCTGGCACAGAGAAATATGCAGTTCTATTATTTAGTAAAACAGAGCAGGTTATAGTGCAGTGTGATCCAACTTTTTAAAAAAGATACACCACATATGCATTGCAAAAAAAAGAAAGAAAAAGAAAGCTGTATATTCATAATGATATTTAATTTTTTAAATAAGAACTTAATGTTTTAAATACGTTTCAACAATTTTCAAAATATTCTTAACAAAATAAATACATAAATGAATGGCTGCTGTTTATTGCCCTGTACCTAAGTGTAATTCTACTGGACTGTAATTAATTGTAGATTATTAGAGGATTAAAATGTAATGAAATTAATTACAGCAATTGTGATGGTGGTGTGTGGGGTGCTTTGTGATCATACCATGCTTCTGAGCTCACAACAGCAACAAATAAGAATCTTTATTCTTTTATATTAGGTATTAGATGTCATAGCTTTCCTTTCAGAAAAAGAAAAAAAGAATAACAGAAAACATAAATAAATTAGATATTAGAAGAGGTAACCTGCTAAAGGCAACCATAAACTGTCCAAGTCAGTCCATCATCAGTGATACAGCAGGAGTGAGTGGCAGGCAGGTCAGACTCTGTGTGCTCTGACTTCCAGGAACCTGAGATTCTTGGAGGGGACACTGAGTGTAACAGGCAATGTTCTCTTAACAGCCACTAATGGGCACGTCTGGCTCCTCCGACCAGCCCCTTCGGATCTGAGCAGTCTCCCTTCCTCCCATGCTTCTCTTTAATGGCACATTTGACATCGCTTGTCCCCTGTATTAAACCAGGGCTGGAAAAGAATTGTGCCAACTGATCCAGTTTGATTGAGATTGATTGCAATGAACTTTGCAGCACAATGGGGCCTGGCTGCTTTAAATCTCTCTCTTTCTTTCTCTTTGGACAAATCCTATTAGCCCTGATCCCACCACATTTCTGACAAGGGTATCAGCAAATTGTTTAGATCAAAAGGGAAGCACCTTATTAGGATGCCATGAAGACACTAAATAAGATTTAGTCTGGGGACACAGAGACACATGGCTATGACTCAATATATACTCTTCTATTATTAATTCTTTCATCTATTCAGAAAATATTTATTAAGCACCACCTAGATGCTAAGTGCACTTTGCTAAGATCTGAGGATAAGGAGATGAACTTGATGCAATTCTCAGTCTCCCATCTAGTTGAGAAGACAGATTTATACAAATAATACAATGCGGTGACACAAGGGCTGTAAGAGAGGTACACTGGACGCTGTGGAAAAAACAAGAGGGGCACCGAGCTCCCTAGTCACCTAGATTTTTAGTGTTGGGAAGATCAGCAAAAGCTCCAAGGTAAGTCATGAAGGATGAGTCTAGTGAGCAGACAAAAGTGGGGGAAAGCATCTCAGGCTGAGGAAGTAGCAGGTGCAAAAGCACAGAGGCACACAGCAGTGTGACCCTTGCAGGAGAAGCTGATGGCTACTGCATCAGGCTCATGTGGGTACAACCCCTTCCTATGCCCCTCACCATGGAAGGAAGAGGTGGCACAGTCCATAACCAAATAGTTGTACTGTTAGTCACTTAATCACACACAGAACAGAAAAGAAAGTAAACACAGTTCTTTATTTTGAGTTCCAGTGGCATGTTCTGACTCATAATACCCTCAGGGGAACAGACATTCAGGAGCAGCTCTTCTCTGTTCCTCTCACTACACCCCACCCCAGTTCCTCTAACTCACACCAAGATTTAGTATCAACTCTCATGGTGGCCATGTGGTCAGCACCTTGCATGAACAAGGGCAGAACAGTCACCTCTCCTCTTTGGGCTCTCACTTTTTCCTGTCTCCTTCCCCACTTTTTTTTTTTGTTTGTTTTTGGTTCATTTAAACATTTTCATTCCCTCCATTCCCAGCTCAGCCCAGTGTCCCATGTCCTCTGTGCTCAGTCTTAGGTAGGTTGTCAGTCACTCAATTCCATCCACTTCTGCTGCTGGGCTGGGTCAGGGGTCTCAAATCAAGTGGGAGGGGGATGGAGCCCATGAACTGGCCTCAGGTTTAAATATCCAAAAAAGATCATCAGGCCTTTCCTGTGGGCTAGTTTAGCCACCCGCTAACAAAGCATTATTGCACTAAAAAAGAAATCCCCATCAACTTCTCTGCCTTAAGGAGCATTCTCAGCTTGGTGATGGGCAGACCACAGGGACTGGGGAAGGTTGAAGAAAAAGGAAATCTGTCCCACCAAATGGAAGGAACCATGGTGGGATGTGAGACTGTGGAAGTAAGCAGGGGTCACATTTTAAGGACTCTGCATATCCTGGGAAGGCACTTGAACCTGCAGCCTTAAGGCCACGTGTGGCTTTCCTGGTCCTTAAGGGTGGCCTTTTGACTGAACCCAAATTTTATAGAACAAATCCTTTTATTTTTATTAACACATTTTTGTTTGTCTTTTATATTTTTATTTTATTTTTTAAAATGAACGTATTTAAAATACCAAACAATAAAATAAGTTTCAACAAAATAATCCTCCCAGATTGACCGGCCCAATTGGAACATTAGTAAGTCATAAGGGCTAAATTGACGGCTGCTTCACTCATGATTTAGCTCTAATTTCCCCCGCCTGACTAGCACCACTACCACACAAGACTGGTCGGCGAGAGTTTATGGGGGTCAAGTACACCCGTCTGTCGGCAGCTTTTGACAACAGTGCACTGTGTTTCTGTTTGAAGTGGAATTTGTGAATAGTTTCACAGCTCTACAGTATTTTTTAATTCTCTCTGCTTAACAGCCCATCATGTCAAAGAAGACCAAGAGCATGCTAAAGGAAGAAAACAGATTTTTTTAAATGAAGATTGCAACATTATCTTTTTCCTGTTGAAGACAGAATGATTTACTTGCTTTCTGATACTGCAATATCAATATTTAAAAAACTCAGTGCTCATCAGCACTGAATTTATAACACGCATAAGGACCACAATATTTTAAATTAGAGGGAGAAGCATGAAAGTTTGTATTGCAGAAATTAAAAGATGAAAAGCAGTAGTAAGACCTAGAAATAATGCCACTGAAGCAACCTATAAAGTAGCTTATATACTGAGGGGGAGGGGGAGAGCCATTCAATGATGTATAAATTGTGAAAGAATACTTTGTTGAAGTTGCAGGATGCCTCTTTCAAGGAGAACCATAATTTATTGGCAGCATGAACTAGCCTTCAATTTAACAGAACAACTTCATGCAATACTTCAAAAGGAAAATATATATTATTCAATCACTTTGCATGAATCAACTGATACTACTGACTCAGCGCAGGTTTTATACTTCATTCTGGTCATGATAGAAGATTTTCTTTGCCGTGAAGAGTTACTCACTTTGGGCACTCTTGTGAAAAAAACACAGAGAATCGATATCTTCAACAACTTTCAAGATAAATGTCGTGAAGTTGGATTGAATTTGGTAAATTTAATGAACGCATGTACAGAGGGTGCATATTCCATAACAGGAAAACATGAAGGGTTTGTTGCACAGATAAAAAAAGTATTAACAGATCCAGATGCTGTCATTTCTTTTCATTGTATCTTGCATCACCAAAATCTCTGTGTTGAGGCTGCTTTTTTAAGTGACACTTTGCAACAAGTTATAAGTATTGTTAATTAATATTCTTGCCAATGCAACACGGCCTCATCAGTTTCATAACATGCTAAAGTTGAATGATGAGGTATTCAGTATGGATTTGCTGTATCATTCCAAATTGTGTTGGCTATCGCAGGGACAGGTGTTAGCTAAAATATTATCTTTGCAAAAACAGATAGTTAAATTTTATGAAGAACAGAATCAGCAGTGTGAATTATCAAAAGAAGATTTCTATAGAAATGTAGCATTGATCAGGTGTGGTGGCTCACACCTGTAATCCTAGCACTCTGGGAGGCCGAGTTGGGGAATCATTTGATCTCAGGAGTTCGAGACCAGCCTGGGCAAGAGCAAGACCCTGTCTCTACCAAAAATAGAAAAAATTAGCCAGGCAGGGTGGCACATGCCTGTAGTCCCAGCTACTCGGGAGGCCGAGGGAGAAGGATCAATTGAGCCCAGGAGTTTGAAGTTGCTGTGAGCTAGGCTGACCGCACGGCACTCTAGCTGGAGCAACAGAGTAACACTCTGTCTCAAAAAAAAAAAAAAAAAAAAAAAGCAGCATTAATGTGTGATATCATGTCAAATCAAAATGATTTGAATATTTCTTACCAGATGATTGATATACATGAAAAAAAAGGAATATTTCTTTGCAAGGTAAAAGTCTATATATGATATGCAGCAAAAAATCCAAGCATTTTGGAAAAAGCTATCTTTTTTCAAAGCACTTCTTCAAAAGGAAATTTCAGATGAACATTTTTACCAGTTAGCAAAGGTCATTGATGAGCAGAATGATATATGCGAATAATTGGAAGACTGTGCAGCTGTTACAGACCTATTAATTGGAGAATACATTGGAAGTGTCACTGACTTTGAGAATCATGACATCACACTCAAATTATTAATAACATTTCAGCCTCACCTAGTTGATATCACCAAAGCACCTAAAGAACTACAGACGGAATTGATTAAGCTCTCAGTAGATGACATTTTAAAATCATTGTTTGATGCTAAGAAAGATCCAATTGAAATATGGAAAAATGCAGTAGAATACCTACGCCTTTGGCAACATGTAAAAAATGCTTTCTTGCTTTTCAACCACTTATTGCTGCGAATCTACATTTTCCTACCTAACCCAAATCAAGATGCCCTTAAGGTCACAAATACCCTTCTAGAGGATCAACTGAAACTGAGGACCACTCTGCTGCAACCAAATATTCATATGCTTTCCAACAAAAACCAGACATAACAAAGTCATTGAAAAGTTTATTAACTTTAAAATTAACAAATACGTTTCATTTTTCTGAAATTATTAAGTACATAATAGTTAGATTTTTACAAAATACTGTAAAATTTTAAGTATATCTAATTGAAGTTTCTTGATTGAGGCCTTATTTGATTACAGCTAAATTATTGCTGCCTTCCAACATGAAAAGTTTTTCACTCCCTGAACTACACAACGATTTTCCACCAGAGTTGGGGAAGAAGGGCAAATCCCTTCATGTCCTCAAGCACCAGTGTTGTGCCCTCTATTCGGATGGGAACATGTTATAGCCCTCAAGGGTTGGGTTGCTTGCTATAGGAGATAAAAAATTATAAGCAAGAAATTCGTATAAGGAGATGTTTTGTTTTTGAAAGATCTTGCTGGCAGCGGTGTGGGAGAAAGATCTGATGCTAATATGGCTGCGGGCATGAGAAACTGGGACAAGGAGACTGGCTAGGAAGAGTTGCAGTCAGGTGGGCAAGAGTTGAAGAGAGCTAGAAGGAAGACAAGGGTATCCTGGATGAAGAGGAAACGCCAAATTTGAGAGGTATTTACAAGGCAAAATCAGTAGCGTTTGGTGACTAATCATGGGCAAGAGCCTGGATCCCTGTGCTATGCATTCACATAGGTCCCTGCAGTTCCTGTGTCAGCGTTCTCATGTGTTGAAACTTTTTATCAAAGTCTTCTCCAGTGCAATTCCATGAAGGCTGAAACCATGTGCGTCTTGTTTACAGTTATGTTCTCACACATAACACAGTGCCTGATAGCGACAGGTCCTTTAAAAAGATTAGCTGCATGGACAAACAAATGAATGAATGAATGACATAAAGAATGACCCAAACGTAGATGGCCTAAATGACTGGTGGTTAGGGAAGCTACCAACTACGGGAGAAAGCACAGGAGGGAGAGGAGATTGCAGTCCAAAATTGCAATTTTATTTTTGTCATGTTAGGTTTGAGGTGTCTGTGGCATCACTGGGGAAGACGTTCAGCTACAACTGGAGCTCGGAGGGAGTTAGATTAGGTGTGACAGATTAGGAAGTTGCCAGTGGATAGGTGGACATTCATAGCACAAGTGTAGGTAGGACAAGGACAGGCATATAGAGGACAAAGAGGACAAAGGACAAAGAAGTTTAACCAGAAGGCTAGTGTTTTTCGGTTTTGTTACTGTATTTGTTTTTATTGTGATATAATTCACATAACCATAAAATTCAACATTTTAAAGTGCACAGTTAAATGGTTTTCAGTATATTCACTCGGTTGTGCAATGATCGTCACTGTCTAATTCAAGAACATTTTCATCATTCTCAAAAGAAATCTCATATTTATTAGCAGTCTCTCCCCATTCCCTGTTCTCTCAATCCCTGGCAACCACGAATTATCTTTCTGTGTATATGGATTTGCCTGTTCTGGATATTTCATATAAATGGAATCCTACAATATGTGGCTTTTGTGTCTGGCTTTTTCCACTTAGCATAATGTTTTCAAATTTCATCCATGCTGTAGCATGAATCCGTACTTCATTCAGAAGGCTGGTGCTTAATCTTTAGAAAAGTACTTTGCATTTCTGTCTTTGACTTACAAGGCTCTCCCAAACCTTTTGAGCACATCCTCCAAAGTCCAAATTAATCCACAGCATGTGGAAAATCTTTATGCTGAAAGGCATCCCTGACTAATCCGGCCCCCAGGAATCTCTCTTTGCTCTGATTCCTGGGGTATTCACTGTGTGTGCTACAGATGTAAACACCGGGTTCTATAAGTTTTCCCTATCTTACTTCTCAAATCAGAGTGAAAACTCCTGGGGCAGAGAGTGAGAAGTGTCTCATGCCATATTTTTCTTTTATTGTTTACAATATTCAGCACACTGTTGTGTGAAATTCTCACAATCGAACAGAAACCAAAATGGCACTTTAAATCTCTCTAATTGGTAAAAGTTTCCGAGAACATTATTACTTTGTCTTTACAATGGAGTTGACTATATCTTTGTTGGACTCTGTAGTAGACTACTCTAGGATTTACTGCCCGATTCACAAGGATTATTCTCCATTTTCTGGAGACTGGTCTTATTCTTTCCCCATCCCAGGCTGACATCCAGCTAGGATGCCCTGGTCCAGCTCTAGGACCAGTAGGTTGTTCATGGCTGGTGTCCATTCTTAATGGTTGCTGCCCATACCACACCGGTTGTTAAATATCTTTGATATCATTCCTGTGACACCATCCACATAGCAATATCAATAGGATCCCAGCAGTTGTTTTTTTTTCAATATGACTATGCCACCCTTGTCACAGTTAGATTGTCCAGGTAAGGGCACCTGTCCCAAGCTTTGCCAATTAGACCTTCTTCACGAGGAATTTGGATTTGGTTTATCCTTAGTCTATGTGATATTTTGAACCACAACAAAAAGTAAATTCAGGAGATACTGGCAGCATGCAAACTGGAGAACTAGACAAAGCTTTTCTGAGCATGTGAGAGAAAGAAAACAGAGAAGTAGTCCTGAAGAGAAGAGCAGCTGCAAGAGATGGATCTAGAATCTTAGGGGCATTCAAGCCCCTGCTTCCCATTCATTCTTTTGGGCTAGTTGCAATTCTGCCCTGGAGTTCCATTAAATGCCCATATATCTTTATGTGCCAAGTTAATGTATTAAGGTACTCACATTATTGTTTATTGGGGAAAAGAATTAGAAAGGAGAAGAGCTACGTGTATTTTATTCTTTTCCCCTCAAATTCCCCCCCTGGCAGCCCCGTCCACCAGCTCCCAGTCCCTTTCCCCCAGGCTGATGTTTAGCTGGTATGCACCTTTGTGGCTATAGCAGTTGTTAAGTATTTTGGACATCATCCTGGCCTCTCAACTCTCCACCTCTGCACCTGCACATACCCTATCCCACATGTTCCTGCTGGTGCAGTGGGAAGGAGGAACAGAATTAGATTTTGTATGAATCAAAATAAATTTACTAGTGTGCCATTCCTTGACGCTAGAGTTTCTAATAAATATCTCTTTCTAGCTTTAGCAAGCTCAAGTGAGTTTCTGTTACCAACAACCAATAGAGTTAAGTCAAAAGCATTCTGAATGCTTTTAATATCGACGTAAGGATTTTAAAAAATAGAGTTGGAAGAGATGTTAGAAATCACTTCATCATTTTACAGATAAGGAAACTGAGACCCAGAAAGCTAAAGAACCTGATTGATGTCACACAGATGTGTTGAGTGGAAACTGTAGGCCTCCTTGTATTCACTCCGGGAAACTTCTCTTTATCTTGCACCCCTGGCATCATGCAAACATAGAAGATGTTTGCATTATTTAATAACAAAAGAAATATGAATCAGTGCTTGTGCTGTTTACCCTGATTATTGTCACTAGTAAGGAGGGTATAACTGCATTTTAGGGAGTGTGTATGGCCACTTGGAATCAAACCTTGTTGATTTACTAGGTGATTTTGACCATGGCTGACAAGCAGAAATTGATGCATGCCATGGTATTGGTTTCATTTGGTGGTTATTAAATAAAGGCAAGGTTGAACTGGCTAGGACATATTGAGAGGATTTTCTGCTCTTTGCTCCTGCCAAGCCCTCTGACCATCTCCACCTTATCACCCCACCTTCTTATGACACAGCTAGCAACTCTCTTCTCGTTTTGTTACGGTTTCACTGACGCTTTCCACAGCCTCTATCCTAATCTAAACTTGGCAAAGGAAAATGAAGAAACCTAGAATGTCTTGAGTCATCAAGGATGTCCTGTATCTCTGGTTGTAAAATGATTCTTTCATTGGCTGAGTGCCAACCGGGCTGCAGGTAGCATGTGTCCTGCCATGCACAGTAAATGCCTAATGTCTAGCCAGATGCTTTGAGCATGCCACGGAGAAACATGATGAGTCTGCAGGCACTACCCATGTCTGTCAGGACAGAGTACCACCCCTCTAAGGGCATATTATAAAACTCCAAGCTGAATGATCTCAGGAGATTGCCTCCCAAGATAAGGACTCTGTATTTTGACCCCATCTAAGTCACGACTTTCAGTCCACCCGTAGATACCATTTAAAACTTCCCCGTTTCAGTTTGTTTGTGCAAAATATACCTTTCACTTACTTCTGAGTCTCTATTATTCAGAGTCTCATGGCTTGTCTAGGCTATATATTTTGTGAAATATTTTTCATTTGTCACCAAAATAATTATTTCTAGCCAAATAACCATTGTCTATCCCAGACTGTATACTTCCTGACAACAAATACTATCAATTATTTTGTATACTGCCCAGACTGCCACCAGGATAGCAGCATTTAAAACTCCATTAAAAACATATATATGACTGTGTGACCATACTCTGATTTAATTTGACAAAACTGAGTTGACTCCCTCTGGAGTGTATGTCTGTCTCTGCCCGGCTCCTTTTCACTTAGGAGCTCTCCCTCCCTCACGTGGCAGCAGGATAATCATATCCCCTGGCTTATGGGAGGGGCATGGACCCAGGCTGGCCAGCCAGAGTTTTTTATCCCCTTGGCCACAGGGATGGAAATGTAACCCAAACTAGACCATTTGGTGTTGTCCCAAGGACTGGCAGGAATCATCAGTAGAGAGAGTAACTTTTTTTCTACATCATCTGCTCAGTAAGGACCACATAAAGCCAGTGCTGCCATTGGCATACAGACCACCATTTTGAGAGACACTGCCTGAGAATGAAGCCGTGGACACAGTTCTGGCCCATGCGACTTTCAGAGAACCTGATGCACATAGCTCTGGGAAAACCTCTGTTAGTGAAGGAGACAGTCACGATCCCTTCCATTTTTCCTTCCTCCTGACTTGAATGCAAATGTTACGGTTGGTCTTGAAGCAGTTATCTTGAGACCATGAGAGAAAGACCAAGAGAAGCAAACAGATGTCAGTCCTGATATCTTCAAGCTACCCAAACAATAACCAGCAATTACCTTGCTCTAGACAAGGATAGGCAAACTACAGCCCCCATGCCAAACTGTGTCTGTATGCCTCAGGGGAATGCCTGAGTAGGCTAGCACTGGGAGTCTCAGCCAGGACCTCCTCCCCTGCGGCTACTTCCCCTTTTGCTCCAGCACTTGCCTCCCAGGCCAATGGGCAGCTAAGCATTGCTAGTGCCTAGGGCCCAGCCAGTTGCCACCAATGCACTGGGGACTCCTTTGTTGACAACAGCTGGACACTGACTGGTTGACTGTCGGTCCAGAAGTTGATGATCCTGCAAGTTGCCTTGCATAAGGTCAGTGGTCCAAATCGCTGTGGCTGGACTGATCAGGAGTAGAGAAGGGTGCACAGGACTTTGGATGTCACTGAGGCAAAGACTGAAACTGACCATGAAGGTTGCCACCTCTATTACCCACCTGGCTAGCCAGGCCCCTCCTCCTTGGGCAATTTCTTCCAAAAATGTCTCTAGCAGAAGGCAACCAATGCAAAGCATGCCCACCACCCAGGTGGCCCACCTCAAGCAAATGGGGCAGGCAGGAGTTTTATTTTCTGTTACATAACATCTTCAATTTTGCCTCTTCACCTGCAAAGTCTAAAATGTTTGCTACCTGGCTCTTTACAAAAAAATTTGTCAACCCTTGCTCTAGGCAATACCTGTGATTTAAAAAAAAAAAATTTTTTTTTTTTTTTTTGAGACAGAGTCTCACTTTGTTGCCCGGGCTACAGTGCCATGGCATTAGCCTAGCTCACAGCAACCTCAAACTTCTGAGCTGAAGCGATCCTTCTGCCTCAGCCTCCCGAGTAGCTGGGACTATAGGCATGCGCCACCATGCCCGGCTAATTTTTTCTATATATATTTAGTTGGCCAATTAATTTCTTTCTATTATTAGTAGAGAGGGGTCTCGCTCTT
>CAUYRT010037919.1:0-22092 GCA_963574885.1 Lepilemur ruficaudatus | reverse complement strand
GCTCACAGCAACCTCAAACTCCTGGGCTCAAGCGATCCTACTGCCTCAGCCTCCCGAGTAGCTGAGACTACAGGCATGCGCCACCATGCCCGGCTAATTTTTTCTATATATTTTTAGTTGTCCAATTAATTTCTTTCTATTTATAGTAGAGACGGGGTCTCGCTCTTGCTCCGGCTGGTTTCGAACTCCTGACCTTGAGCAATCCGCCCGCCTCGGCATCCCAGAGTGCTAGGATTATAGGCATGAGCCACCGCGCCCGGCCCAGTCTTAATTCATTTTAAACCAATATGTAATAGGTACTTAAAAGGTAGTCATCACTTCCTTAAGCGCTGGAGTTATAGTTAGGGTGACCATATATCTTGGTTCAGCAACTCTTGTAGATTGATTAATGCCCAGCTGTTTTTTTGTTTTGTTTTGTTTTTGAGATAGAGTCTTGCTCTGTTGCCCAGAGCAAGGCTAGAGTGCCATGGCATTAGGCTAGCTCACAGCAGCCTCAAACGTCTGGGCTCAAGTGATCCTCCTGAGCAGCTGGGACTACAGGCGTGCGCCATCACGCCCAGCTAATTTTTTCTATTTTTGTCTGGCTTATTTCTTTCCATTTTTTTTTAAAGATTTTTTTTTTTTAATTTTTATTTATTTATTTATTTTTTGAGACAGAGTCTCACTCTGTTGCCCGGGTTAGAGTGCCATGGTATCAGCCTAGCTCACAGCAACCTCGCACTTCTGGGCTCAAGCAATCCTTCTGCCTCAGCCTCCCAAGTAGCTGGGACTACAGGCATGTGCCACCATGCCCGGCTAATTTTTTCTGTGTATTTTTAGTTGGCCAATTAGTTTCTTTCTATTTTTAGTAGAGTAGAGGGGTCTCACTGTTGCTCAGGCTGGTCTCAAACTCCTAACTTCAAGGGATTCTCCTGCCTCAGCCTCCGAGAGTGCTAGCATTACAGGCATGGGCCACAACGCCCGGCCCCCAGCTGTTTTTAATGCCTTCTTTTATTCTCAAGTTTACTGGTATGGACAAAAAATAACGTGGTCTACCCTACTTACACTGTTAACAGGACAGACATATTCCCTGCCTGGGTTTGTTTATCTTGCTTCCTAAATATTTTAGCAATTAGCAAGTAGAATATTTTAGGTAAAAGGGAATGATCTATTAGAGAAACTTAAATATTAAAGAGAGTAATTAATTTTTTGCCATGAGGAGTTAAAAACATTTGAGATCAACAACATGGACAGAAGGCTTAACTCTTACAAAAGAGTAGCAACCTTTTTGCTTATAAGCCAGAGATGGAAGAGAGGGTGAATCAAGAAATTTTTAGGCAAAGAGGAAGAAAACCGCCCTACTTTTTTAAGAAAAGGGATTAAGGTTATCTATTAGGAATGTAGTTTATCAGTGGTGGGGTTGAAATCCTGGAATAAGAAAACATTTAGGAAAAACATTGTAGGGTAACTACCAAATTCACAAAATATTTATTGAACATCTGCATTGTGCCAGTCATTCTTTATGGACAAGATCAGTGTTCTCATGAAGCTAATCATTGAAGTGAACAAGAAAAATCCCAAATTGTAATGTGCTATGAAAAGAATTAACATAAGGGAGTTGGTAGAGTAACTGGTTGGCTACTGGTAAGGTGTGAAAGACAAGAATCTAGCCACTTGAAGATCAAGCTAAGTGAAAACCTCCAGGTGGGAATGAGCTATGGAATGGAAATGAGAAATGGAAAGAATTCATGTGTGCCTGCAACAGGGATGAAGACCATAGTGTCACGAAATAAGGTTATAGAAGTAAGCAGGATCAGGCCAGGTAGGTCCCTGTGGTCATGGTAAAGAGTTTAGACTTGAAGTCTTTGGATGTTTCAATCATAAAAGTGTCATGATATTGCTGGGTGCGGTGGCTCGTGCCTGTAATCCTAGCACTCTTGGGAGGCTGAGGCGGGTGGATCGCTCAAGGTCAGGAGTTTGAAACCAGCCTGAGCCAGAATGAGACCCCGTCTCTGCTAAAAATAGAAAGAAATTAATTGGCCAACTAAAAATATGTAGGAAAAAAATTAGCTGGGCATGGTGGCGCATGCCTGTAGACCGAACTGCTCGAGAGGCTGAGGCAGAAGGATTGCTTGAGCCCAGGAGTTTGAGGTTGCTGTGAGCTAAGCTGATGCCACAGCACTCTAGCCCAGGCAACAGAGTGAGACTCTGTCTCAAAAAAAACCAAAAAAGTATCATGATGTGACATATGCTTTAGAGATTCCTCTGGCTGCTTTATTGAAGATGGATTGTAGGTGCAAAGTGGAAACAGGAAGGTCAGTTAAGAGGCTGTTGTAATTGACCAGGCCAGAGATGATGGTGGAAAAATTTAATGTGATTCCAGGATAGAGTAGAAAGGATTACTGAGCAATAGTAAAGGCCCAGTTTGAGATGAACTATCATGACATGGCAGACGGTGTGCATTTAGCTAGCATAACCGTTTAGGTGGATATGAGAAATTTGACACTATCTGTGGGATTGCAGGCTTGATCTAGAGGATGCATGGAGGGACTGGAAGCCATGGTTTATTCAGTAAATTTTTTTTGTTTTGGAGATAGGGTCTTGCTTTGTTGCCTGGGCCTGAGGGCAGTAGCCTAATCAAAGCTCGATACAACCTCAAACTCCTGGGTTTAAGTGATCCTCCTGCCTCAGCCTTTCAAGTAGCTGGGACTACAGGCGCACACCAACATGCCTGGCTAATTTTTTCTATTTTTTATAGAGATGGGATCTCCTGTGTTGCTTAGGCTGGTCTCAAATTCCTGACCTCAAGCGATCTTGCTGCCTTGGCTCCCCAAAATGCTAAGATTGCAGGTGTGAGCCGACACTCCTGGTAGATTCAGTACATAAACAGATGCCCTTTTGTCATGGAGTCAATATTCTAATGAGGGTGGGAAAGATATACAGTTGTCCCTTAGTACCTGTGGAGGATTGTTTCCAAGACCCCCGAGGATACCAAAGTCCAGGGATGCTCAAGTCCCTGATACAAGATGTCATAGTACTTGCATATTGTCTGTGCATATCTTCTCATATACTTTAAATCATTTCTAGATTACTTATAACAACCTAATACAATGTAAATACTATGTAAATAATTATTGTATTATTTAGGGAATAATGACAAGAAAAAAGTCAGTAGGTGTTTAGTACAAGTACAACCCCCTCTCCCCAATATTTTTTTGATTGCAGTTGGTTGGATCCATAGATATGGAACCCACAGATAAGAAGGGCTAACTGGATGATATGTTGGGTGGTGATGAGTGCTATTTTTAGGGTTTGCACCTTGTTTGTAGTTGTCATTAGGATACAGAAATAAGGCAGGGCGAGGTGGCTCACGCCTGTAATTCTAGCCCTCTGGGAGGCCAAGGCGGGAGGATCACTTGAGGTCAGGAATTCGAGACCAACCTGAGCAAGAGTGAGACCCCATCTCTACTAAAAATAGAAAAAATTAGCCAAACAACTAAAAATACAGAAAATTAGCCGGGCATGGTGGCACGTGCCTGTAGTCCCAGCTACCAGGGAGGCTGAGACAGGAAGATGACTTGACTTGTTTAATTTTTTGAGGAACAATTACACTGTCTTCCACAGTGGCTGTACCGTTTTTATTTCTTCCCAGCAATAAACAAGGGTTCCAATTTCTCTTCAGCCTTGCCTGGATTTGGTTTAATAGTGTACCTGTGGTTTTGAGCAATGGAATGTTTTAAGTATATTTCCTTAAAAGAATGTTTATCATAGACTGTTTTCCAGTAGTTTTAGAAGCAATACAAATCCTTAGTCTCTGCTACAAGATCAGAACTGGTAAAGAAAGTTGTCTTCTAGTTAAATTTTAGTGAGACATTCTCACAGGAGTTAAAATTCTGGGGCCTTAAGAAAAGATCTTTTAAAAAAAATATTGATTGATTGATTGATTGATTGTGACAGAATCTCGCTCTGTCATCCTTGGTAGAGTGCCTGCCTTGGCATCAGCCTAGCTCACAACAACCTCAAATTCCTGGACTCAAGGGATTCTCCTGCCTCAGCCTCCTGAGTAGCTGTGATTACAAGTGTGTACCACCACACCCGGCTAATTTTTTCTATTTTTAGTAGAGATGGGGTCTCGTTCTTGTTCAGGCTGGTCTTGAACTCCTGACCTCAAGAGATCCTCCTGCCTCAGCCTCCCAGAGTGCTGGGATTATAGGCGTGAGCCACTGGGCTCCTCTGAAAAAGAAATCTAAAAAAGTATGCTTTGCTATAAACTTACGGTACTGTGTCTGTGTAGCTTGGCTTGGGTTGAGGGACGAAGTAGCTTCACCTGGCTCAGGAGAAAGCTGTGTGTTTTGAATAGTAGGCATTAATTTTTATCTTCCAGGATAGGACAAGATAATTAAATTAGCTAGATTGGCCTTTTTTTTTTTTTTTTTAAGAATATACTTATTAACTTTAAGTTTGGAAATTTTATAAGAAGCTGAAGAAATTTTCACATTGGTGTTGACTGATTCACTGCCTGTGTAACTGGAAAAGATACTGCCTAATCACATGGATAATAGACCAATAAAAGCTATTAAAGGAAAAAGAAGTGATAGGATTACAGCTGCTAAGGAAAGGTTTTTGAAGCTTTGCATCTTGTTTGCAGTTGTCATTAAGATAATGGAAATTTTGAAGGATGATCTTATTGTCTTCAATATTGTTATAATTAAGCTTTTTCATTGGTAATGGTGTGTTTTAACTTGAAAAGGTTTACTATTTTCTTTTTCTGGATGTTCCTTGCCAAGAAAAGCTTTACTCTTGAAGCTCCTTATGTTACATGAATATTGTAAATAAACAGTGACATGTTTAAACTTGGCTTTCTAGTTTTTACTAGTTCTAGTTCCTCTTCCTCCAGTTCTTTGCCTTAGGGTTCTTTTTTACTGATATGTATGGATGATTACACAGGAAAACCATTCATAAAGATGATATTGTTGAGTGCCTACTATTTCTGGTCCTTTGATAACGTGATGTACTTTTTCTTGTACTCAGAAAATAACTGGTCAGATTGTCATATAGTTTGCCATAGACAGTGTTAATGGAAAAGAACCCAAACTCTGTAAGTAACTTAAAAACATATGTGACCATGGCCCAGAGAGCCACGCCCAAGAAGGCTTGAACAAGTGATCTCACCATGGTTGGGTTATAGTTTGGTTTTATATTAATACATTTCAGGGTGACTGGAATTACATGTAAAGTCATAAGTCAGTACATGGAAGGCAGACATGGGGTTGGTCCTGTTAAAGGCAGGGCATCTCAAGGGGGACATTACAGATTACAGGTGGGTTTAAAGGTTCTTTTTGAGACAAGAGCTGGGCTAGAGTTCCATGGCATCAGCCTAGCTCACAGCAACCTCAAACTCCTGGGCTTAAGTGATCCTCCTGCCTCAGCCTCCCTGGTAGCTGGGACTACAGGCATGCGCCACCACGTTCAGCTAATTTTTTCTATTTTTAGTGGAGATGGCGTCTCCCTCTTGCTAAGGCTGATTTTGAACTCTTGACCTCAAGTGATCCTCCCACCTCAGCCTCTGGATTACAGGCATCAGCCACCTGCTCAGACCTTAAAGATTCTTTGATTTGTAATTGGTTAAAGAAATGAAGCTTTGTCTAAAGGCTTGGAATGTTTTAAGATGAGGAAGTCTGTTAATCAGAGACTAGCCAAGGGACATATACCCTTACTAAAGTGATCTGTTAAATAAATTGATGACCTGCAGGTGTGGTTTAAGCTTGTTAATGAGTTACAAAGGATATCTCTAAGAAGGGAGGGAGGCATGAGGAGGCCTGTCGCTCACTTCTCAGGGCCAGCTACTCAGCTTTAGGGTATTTCTAGGGTCCCCTTGGCCAAGAGGAGGTCCATTCAGTCAGCTGTGGGGGCTTAAGATTTTATTTTAGTTCGTAACAATAAGGATAATTGTGAAAGAAATTCTGGCTGTCTGCATTGCATGACCTTTCAAAACTGTTTTCTTTGCTATAAGCATCTCAGCCTTTTGACTGCCACATGATAGAGGATGTAATACATAAAGGGCAATATAAATGACTGCCTTGTTGATGTCAATACAGGTTTTCAGTATAAGAGCATGTTAATAGTCACATATGTTGTTAAATATAGTTTTGTGTATGTGGAGGCTTACTAATTTTACGCATAATACATAGAGTACATTTTAAGTGTAATTTTATGAAATTGATAATACTTAAAATTTAATTAGAAAAACATGTTATTTTCAATAAGGATCCAAATATTCTATTTATTTATTTGTCTGTTTGAGACAGGCCCCAGCTAGAGTACAGTGGCGCGTTTATCATAGCTCACTGCAATCTCAAACTCCTGGGCTCAAGAAATCCTCCTGCTTCAGCCTCCTGAATAGTTGGGACTACGCAAGCATGCCACTCACACCTGGCTAATTTTTCTGTTTTTTGTAGAGATGAGGTCTCACTTATGATCAGGCTGATCTTGAATTCCTGACCTCAAATGATCCTTCTGCCTCAGCCTTCTAGAGTGCTAGGATTATAGGTGTGAGCCACTGTGCCCAGCCAAATTTTCTTTTTCTTTTTTAAAAATATGGAATGCTTCATGAATTTTCATGTCATCTTTGCACAGGACCATGCTAATCTCTGTATTGTGCCAATTTTAATATTGTTCCAATTTTAATATAGGTGCTGCTGAAGCAAGTATAGGATCTAAATTTTTTACTCAAAGTTTTAAGGATTATTAATGAGTGGAGGTTATTACATATAGCTCATGACTACAAATCTGTCATTTTTGTGAGAAAAGATTTTAAAGCAATCCTTGAAGCTGTCTTTCTGCTTGCTCCTGCACACCCCAGAGAGACTTGTTTCTAAAAGTATGAAAGGGGCCTGGGAAAAATAAATGAGCACCAGCCTGATTTTAATCTTTTTTTTTTTTTTTTTTTTTTAAGACAGGGTCTCACTCTGTTCCCAGGGTAGAGTACAGTGGTATCATCATAGCTCACTGCAACCTCAAATACCTGGGCTCAGGCAATCTTCTTGCTGCAGCCTCCTGAGCAGCTGGAACCATAGGAGCATGCCACCATGCAAGCTGATTTTTCTATGTTTTGGAGAGATGGGGTCTGCCTTGTTGCCCAGGCTGTTCTTGAACTCCTGACCTCTAATTTTAAACTTTAATCTTTATTTCCCACTGGTAGCTTAACTCTATAATGTGTTTATTCATCACTTAGCAAATTGTTACTGAGGGCCTGTTGTGTATCAGGTACTGTGTGGAACACAAAGATGAAAGAGCCAGTTCCTGTCATTCAGGAACTTATATATAGATATCATCAAGGGTGTCATGAACAGAGTTTAGCAAGATCACAAATCATTGCTATAGCTGCTAATGTCTCTTTCCTCCTAGAATCTGGAGATAAAGGCAAAATCCTTAAGTGATGAGGACGGTGATGGGGACGGTCAGAATTCTTAGGTTTGAACAGTGCTAGAAGAGGAGCAGCTGCAAGTGACAGAAATCTGGAGCTTGGGTTCAGTTACCACCAACAGTGAGGTTATAGGCTTAGTGGAATGGGGAATGCGTTCCCATCAAATGTGTTCTTCATGTCAGGTGCTGCCTAGGGCCTTACATGTGTTATTATTGCTGTTCATTTTTTAAATAGTATGAAATTTAGGAATATACAGAAGAGCACATGAAAACCTGTATTTATAATTTAAAAACAGTAAAAATAAATAAATAAAACTTCTGTGTGTAACAACCAGGCCAATCTTATGTATCTTCCTTTATCATATCTTCCTCCCTCTCCCCAAGAAGCATTTTGCAAAATTTTTTTTTCTTTTTTTTTTTGAGACAGAGTCTCACTCTGTTGCCCGGGCTAGAGTGCCATGGCATCAGCCTAGCTCACAGCAACCTCAAACTCCTGGGCTCAAGTGATCTTTCTGCCTCAGCCTCCCAAGTAGCTGGGACTACAGGCATGCACCACCATGCCCGGCTAATTTTTTCTATATATTTTTAGTTGCCCAATTAATTTCTTTCTATTTTTAGTAGAGACAGGCGCTCTTGCTCAGGCTGGTCTCGAACTCCTGACCTTGAGCGATCCGCCTGACTTGGCCTCCCAGAGTGCTAGGATTACAGGTGTGAGCCACCGCGCCCGGCCCATTTTGCTAAATTTTGTGTTGTTTTCTTTTTTAAAAATAACTTTACCACTTGTATTTGTAAACAATATTTATACTTCAGTAAATCTAATCAGATTGTATATATTCTTTTTGTTTCTCAATATTGTTCGTAAGGTTCATTAATATTAATAGTATGTAGCTACATTTTATTAATTGTTTCTATTGTAAAATATTCAGTATAGTTATTGATCTATTTTTGAATGTACATTTGGGTTGCGCCTAGCTTTTGGTTATTATGAAAAATTCCACCCTAAACGTTCATGTGCATGTCATATCCTCAAATTAGTAAAATGTAAACCCTACTCCCCAACAAAGCAACATTTGAAATGGTGTCTTAAGAATTAAGAGGAGGCCAGGCGCAGTGGCTTACGCCTGTAATCCCAGCACTCTGGGAGGCCGAGGCGGGAGGATTGCTCAAGGTCAGAAGTTCGAAACCAGCCAGAGCAAGAGCGAGACCCGGTCTTTACTAAAAATAGAAAGAAATTAATTGGCCAACTAAAAATATATATATAAAAAATTAGCTGGGCATGGTGGCGCATGCCTGTAGTCCCAGCTACTTGGGAGGTTGAGGCAGAAGGATTGCATGAGCCCAGGAGTTTGAGGTTGCTGTGAGCTAGGTTGATGCCACGGCACTCTAGCCCGGGCAACAGAGTGAGACTCTGTCTAAAAAAAAAAAAAAAAAAAAAGAAGAGGAGAGTCAAAAATGAATCTGTATGTGAGTGTGTGTGTGCTGAGAGTGTGTTTGGTGAGAGGTGTGTGTGGTATGTGTGCATGTGGTGTGTGTGTGGGGGGGAGGTGTATGTGGTATAAAATAATCTGTATTTAAAAGAATGCTATATTTGAGGTTTTTGAAACTAAATATTATAGAGTAATGTTATAAATTGAATATAGTACAATATCCAAAAGCTGAATTTAAAGCATAAACAGGAAAAAAATTTCAGATTTTCTGGGCTCTTAGACATAGTGACATGATTAATTGTTATACTCCAAACCACGTAACTTTCAGTACTCATTCCATGTGCACAGGTTGTAGACTGGGGCAGTGATGCAATGAGGGAGTTTCATAATAGCGATACTGTGGTGCTCCCTCAACTTTATAGGTGAGGTATCCTGATCCTCACACACTGCCACCCCACACCCTTGTAAAATTCAGGCAAGTGCTTTCCTCTCCCAATATTCCATCCTCATCTCTTATGGTTGAGGCTCCGGGAAGTTGAGGTAGAGAACACTGCAACCAGTCATGGTAAGTCTTCGCTGTCTTTCCCTGTGTATTATTCCCCTCAGTAGTAAAAGAATGAACACTATCTGAATGAAACAGAACAGACATACCTCCCACTTGTCTCTCTCTCTCAGCAGACCTAAGTACTCTGGTGTAGACTGGGATGCAGACTGCTCCATGTTTTATTTTTGTAATCCCCTCATCCCTCAATCAAGTGTGTGATATGGTATCTTAAACAGAATGAGTGCTTGCTAAATAGTCATTAACTTGAGGTCCAATAATTTCTCCTTCTTTGTCCCTCTGCAGTTCCCTCTCTTTGCCTTGATTAAGGCCTAACACTGAGATAACACTGTCAGCCTGCCTCTCCTGGCTTACTGTGTCCTCTAGAGAGAACAGGCAGTGAAAGAAGACTTGGCACCGAGGACAGATACCTCTTCAATTTTTTTTAGCTCTCCTTCCCCTCTTTACTGTCCAGTAGTAAGAGAGAAATGAAAGCTACACACAGAAGCATTTTGTCATTCATGGCTGGATAACTTAGGAGGAAAATTGGTCTCTGAGGAAATGGTTTAAAACAAATTGTAAATACTTGCACATACCAAACTTAAATCACTGTGCAAAGGAGTAATCCTGAAATGGCTTGCGGGAAATGCCAGCCTTTATAGGATGCTCATTTAATTTTTATGTATCAAAACTTACTTTCAATATGACAGCAGACAGAAAGAAACTAAAAGGTTCAGAGCCTTGAGTAGTGCTTTTTCTACAGCTGTAAGCTATTTAAAATTCTTCTCGTGTTACTGTTTGCCATCCAGATGGCTTTCTGGCACTGGTTCAGTTCCTAGATGTGAGGGCTGTTGGTTAGTTACTCACCAGCAACACCGCACACTTTTACAATTTGGCTCATGACTCACTCTCACTGCAGTTACATGTGGGTATCCTTTGCTACACAAACAGTCATTCCTGATTGTCATGATGTAGTTGTAAACAAGAACCAGTATTGATTGGATACCATTTCTGGGAGGAAAATTTGTTGACGTTCAAAAGCACATACCCCAGTTTGTCCGTTGGACGCATCACCACTGGTGTGAGACACAGAAGCAGTCATCCAGACAATGGCACTTTTGTCTAAAGTATGTATTTGGATGATAGGTGTAAAAATGTATCCAATTAGCTGGAATTATTTGGGTATTTGCTTCACTCCTGTACAGTTACCGAAAATGATTAAGAAACAAAAAAGAGCTTACCGAATAAGTCAGATTAGAGGTGGGAGGTTAGGGAGAGGGTAGAGGTTGCTATCCACGAGGGACATCCAAGCAGTCTCCTGAGATGCTGGCAGTGTTCTATTTCTTGACCTGGACAGTGGTTTGCTTTGCAATAGGTGTTAGCTTTGCAATAATTCACTGAACTGTATAGGTACATGTTGGGTAATTTTTGTTTGTGTATTTTTTTAAGCAAATGTTTAAAGTCAAGGCAAAGTGGCTCAGGCCTGTAATTCTAGCACTTTTGGGGGCTGGGGCAGGAGGATTGCTTGAGACCAGCCTGAGCAATATAGGAAGACCTATCTCTACCAAAAATATGAAAAGTTAGCTGGGCGTGCTGGCATGCACCTGTAGTCTGAGCTACTCAGGAGGCTGAGGCAGGGTGATCACTGTGCCTAGGAGTTTGAGGTTGCAGTGAGCTGCGATCATGCTGCAATACTCTAAACTGGGCAACAGAGCAAGGTGCTATCTCAAAAACAAAACAAAAGTTTAAAATCAGAAAGTACTTTCCTATTATTTAGGGGACATTCCCTTACCTTTATCTGCAAAGGCTAACGAAGGTCTCACTCTCACTCTTTCTCTCTCTGTATATGTATATATTTAAAAATTTTTTATTTTAAATTATTATAGGTACATAATACTTGTGTGTGTATACATATATATATATAATTTTAGTTTTTTTTTTGAGATAGTATCTTGTTCTGTTGCCTAAGCTGGAGTGCACTGGTGCCATCATAGCTCACTGCAGCCTTGAATTTGTGTGCTCAAGCAATCCTCCCACCTCACTCAGCTTCCCAGGTAGCTAGGACTACAAGTGTGTGCCATTATGCCTGGCTAATTTTTATTTTTATTTTTTTTTGAGATAGAGTCTCACTCTGGTGCCCGGGCTAGAATGAGTGCCATGGCGTCAGCCTCGCTCACAACCACCTCAAACTCCTGGGCTCAAGCGATCTTTCTGCCTCAGCCTCCCGAGTAGCTGGGACTACAGGCATGTGCCACCATGCCCGGCTATTTTCTATATATATATTTTTTAGTTGTCCAATTAATTTCTTTTTATTTTTAGTAGAGACGGGGTTTCACTCTTGCTCAGGCTGGCTTCGAACTCCTGACCTTGAGCGATCCACCCGCCTCGGCCTCTCAGAGTGCTAGGATTACAGGCGTGAGCCACCACGCCCGGCCGTAATTTTTACGTTGTTTTTGTAGAGACAGGGGTGCCCAAACTGGTTGGTTGCAAACTCTTGGCCTCAAGTGATCCTCCTGCCTAGGACTCCCAAAGTGCTAGGATTACAGGCGTGAGTCGCTCTGCCTGGCTGTCAAGAAGGTCTTTATATTATCTACTAAATATTGATAGTAAGTCTTTGTCCTATTAATTTTAGTTATTTAGAAATAGTCATTTTTTTTTTTTTTTTGGGAGGCAGAGTCTCGCTGTGTTGCCCGGGCTAGAGTGCCATGGCATCAGCCTAGCTCACAGCAACCTCAAACTCCTGGGTTTAAGCAATCCTTCTGCCTCAGCCTCCCAAGTAGCTGGGACTGAAGGCATGCGCCACCATGCCTGGCTAATTTTTTCTATTTATCTTTAGTTGTCCAGATAATTTCTTTCTATTTTTTAGTAGAGACGGGGTCTTGCTCTTGCTCAGGCTGGTTTCGAACTCCTGACCTTGAGCGATCCTCCTGCCTCAGCCTCCCAGAGTGCTAGGATTGTAGGCATGAGCCACTGCCCCAGGGCAGAAATAATCATTTTTACCCTAAAAATGTGATTATTGTCAACCATTGATTGAAATAGGCTTAACAATTAGTGACACTTCCCTTGTCCTAAATCCTATTCATCTGGGCTTCAGGAAGGGAGTGGTGAGAGGAGAAGACAATGGGGATGAAATATATCTTTTTTGGAAATACATATTCATTTGGAGTAATTTATCACTGTTGATGTTAAAGTATGCATGATTGAACATTTAGATTAGAAAATAATAAGATAGACTGAAAACTAGAATTCTGAAAAGATTTATTAGCATTACTTAGTAAAAAATTAAATATTTGAAGCAAGACAGTTTAAATGATTTTATTTTTTATTTTTTAGAGACAAGAGTCTTGCTCTGTCATGCAGGCTGGAGTGCAGTGGTGCAATCATAGCTCACTGTAGCCTTGAACTCCTGGGCTCCAGTGATCCTCCTCCCTCAGACTCCTGAGCAGCTGATACTGCAGGCATGGGACACTATGCCACGCTAATTTTTATTTCGATAGAGATGGGGGTCTCACTCTGTTGCCCAGGCTAATCTTAAACTCCTGGGCTCAAGGGGTCCTCCACCTAGGCCTCCCAAAGTTCTGGGATTACAGGTGTGAGCTATCACACATAGATGATTTAAATACTTTTAAATGGAGTATCTTAAAGAGGCTAGTTGTATATTTTGAAATAAGTAAGAAAAAACCAAAAAATCTGATATTTGGCACTAAAAAAGAAAAAAAATTTAAAAATGAAACAATAGAGTAATATGACTTTTGTTTTTCAATTTTATTTAATTGTTTTTAGAGACAGGGTCTCACTGTGACATCTAGGCTGGACTTGAACTCCTGGGCTCAAGCAGTCCTCCTGTTGCAGTCTCCTGAGTATCTGGGACTACAGGCGTGTCACACCATGCCTGGCTAATTTTTAAATTTTTTTGTAGAGATGGGGTCTCGATATGTTGCCCAGGCTAGTTTAGAACTCCTGGCCTCAAGTGATCCTCCTTCCTGGATCTCCCAAAGTGCTGGAAGACTTTTATTTTTTATGCCCTTTGTAGGAGAATTCTTAACATTCTTTAGACTTGAGAATGTACTGAATTAGAATTTTCTCTGCCTGGCACTGTGACTCACACCTAGCATGCTTGGAGGCTGAGGCGTAAGGATCCCTTGAGCTCAGGAGTTTGAGACCAGCCTGAGCAAGAGTGAGACCCCGTCTCTACTAAAAATAGAAAAATTAGCTGGGCGTCATGGCATGTGCCTGTAGTCCATGCTACCGGGGAGGCTGAGGCAGGAGGATCGCTTGAGCCCAGGAGTTTGAGGTTGCAGTGAACTATGAGGACACCCCTGTGCTCTACCAAGGGCAACAGAGCGAGACTCTGTCTCAATTTAAAAAAAAAATTTTTTCATTAGCTTTTATAGGCTGATTAAATAATACTAATAATGATCTTCCTCCCCGTTGGAGTACCAGTGTTTTTGTGGATTATATATCTAAATTTCTCTTTATACTTTTATCTGACAATAATGATTTTTAAAAGGTTCTTGAGAAGGTGAATTATTTAAAATTCTCAGCCAGGCATGGTGGCTCACACCTGTAATCCTAGCACTCTGGGAGACCAAGGCGGGAAGATGGTTTGAGCTCAGGAGTTGAGACCAGCTTGAGCAAGAGTGAGACCCCATCTCTACTAAAAATAGAAAGAAATTAGCTGGAAAACTAAAAATATATAGAAAAAATTAGCCAGGCATGGTGGCTCATGCCTATAGTCTCAGCTACTTAGGAGGGTGAGGCAGAAGGATTGCTTCAGCCCAGGAGTTTGAGGTTGCTGTGAGCTAGGCCGAAGCCATAGCACTGTAGCTCAGGCAACAGAGTGAGACTTTGTCTCAGAAAAAAATAAATAAATAAATAAAAATAAATAGAAATAAATAAAATTCTCTAATGCCTTTTAAGTAAGCAATGCTAATTTATGTGGTTTATTTGTTATTCAGTCAGTGATATTCATGGAAGGAGCAAGAAAAATACTAGGGTAAAAAGTATGAATTATAGAGTACCCTGTGGTCAGATGTTCCCATGGATTTTGAGAGTCACTTCATTTCTGAACCTGTCACAAAGCATATATGCTACTGCTGAGATTCTGCTGCTCTGGATGATCTTCAAGATACAATCTATAGTGAAAACCATCTAGGAATCTTCTTTGTAGATGGACTGAGTTGGTATCCTCAGACCATAGAGGAATCATAGACCCCTGGGTTTAGACTTGATTCAGGTAATTTTGGAGGGGCCTAAATCTTTATCACATGAAATCCTCAATAAAGACGCCTTACTAATTAGAAATGAAAAGCACTGATATTCCAAAGCTGGCAACGAATAACGATTAATTTAAGTAGACATACAGATTTCAGTAAATATGAAAAAAGTTTTATAAGTAATTAGTAATTCAAATTAAATCACAAGAACTTTTTGCCTTTTGATGATTTAACAAGATTAAATAGCTCTAATACAATTCTATTAATGAGTACTGTAAGCCGGGTGCGGTGGCTCACGCCTATAATCCTAGCACTTTGGGAGGCCAGGCGGGAGGATCGCTTGAGGTCAGTTCAAGACCAGCCTTAGCAAGAGTGAGACCCTGTCTCTACTAAAAAAATAGAAAGAAATTAATTATTTTAATTTCTAAAATATATAGAAAAAAATAGCCGGGCATGGTGGCTCATGCCTGTAGTTCCAGCTACTCGGGACGCTGAGGCAGAAGGATTGCTTGAGCCCAGGAGTTTGAGGTTGCTGTGAGCTAGGCTGATGCCACAGCACTCTAGCCTGGGCAACACAATGAGACTCTGTCTCAAAAAAAAAAAAAAAAAATGAGTACTGTAGTGAGAACACAAATTGGTACAACCTTTCTAGAAAGCTCCTTTCTAGGAAGTTTGGCAATATGTATAAATAATCTGAAAGAAGTTTATACCAGTGATTCTAAACCCTGTTGAATTCAAACCCCTTTTTAGTAGCATGTTTTTTAAAATACTTGCTTCACTATATTGAAATGAAACTTATAGATAGTGTAATCCACCTACACATACAATAAGATATATTGTTCTAACTGCAATCTATAGGAAGGTCTTTTGTGATTAAAATATTATGCATTTCAATTATGTAAAAACTCAGGCACAACTGTAATAAAACATAGTCAAATGTTTACACCTATCACATAAGATCCTCAATAGAGGATTGTTTAGATCACTGTTGACTACATTGACTGCAAGTACAGACTGACAGAGGTGTGTGTTGACAACTCAAATTTCATAAGCAGTACATATCAGTGCCACTTTTGAGTCAGAAACTAAATGGAAAATCTTTAGTCCTGTTGCATGACTTTTCATTCGTGAAAAGAACAAAAAGTCACTGAGTACTTCTCCCTCAGATCGGTACTATATAAAGCAACATTTCTGCTAATATATACACAAGTGATAGGAATTGCTTTGTCACATGCCATTTATATTATGCAGTGTTCAGTGTTATAATTTAATAAAGGAATTTGGTAGTAACTTATTCTATTTTCTTTCTGAGTATTGCTATTAACTTTATCTTAGGTTTTGGAAACTTTTTAGCAGTTGTGTGAATTGTGTTTATTTTTGCCACAAGGAATGTAATTGTGAATTATGCTTCTCTAATTTTGGTCTCTTTGAACTTTTTTTGAGACATAAATGAATGATGTAAGTAACAGTAAAAATAAATTTAACAAAAGTAAACTCTATAGCAGAAATGAAGTAAAAATACATTTGCTACTTCTCACACTATCACTTTAACTGAGAAATTAAACAATATAGCTCTGGTAGCACAGAACTATTTTGTGGGATTTCTGTTGAAGCTGTATTTAATTGGGGGAAGTTCACCTGAGCAAACCACCTGATAGCAGCACCATGCTGCTCCATTGTCACTGGAGAACACCTTTTAAGAAACACTGCTCTAATTACCTTTCACACTTAGCAATCAGGGCTGATGGTTGTATGCTGTGACTAAGAGGCATGACTCTTCTTTTAATTGGAAAGGCATAGGTCTTATTAATATTAATTTCCCCAGGTAAATTAATGTTAGTCCTTATTTACTGAGTACTTTTTAAATGTCAGATGTTATGCAAGGTGCTTTTCTGTATGTACTATTTAATGCTTACACTTACTCTGCAAGGTGAATATTACTATTCTTTTTTTTTTTTCCATACTCTTCATTCATATTCTTTTTTCTTTAGGAAACTGGAGCTCAGAGAGATTACATAATTTATCCAAGGTCATACAGTCCAACCGGTAAAACAACTAGCTCTACAAAATATGTAGCTGGAACCATATTATCAAAAGAACCTCATAGTGTTTTAAAAAAATGAAATCTCTGTAGATCTGGTCCAATATTGATGAGCCTTATACCAGATTAAAAAGAGGTAATAATGGAATAAAAAATTAAATACTTAAAGACTATTTTATAAAGTTAGACTGAATTTTAAGCTTTATAATTAGAACAGAGTAAAGAACCAAGTACAATGGTGTGTGCTTGTAGTCCCAGCTACTGGGGAGGCTGAGGCAGGAGGCTCCCTGGAGCCTAGGAATTCAAGGTTGTAGTGGTCTTTGCCACTGTATTCCAGCCTGGAGGACAGAGCAAGACCCTGTCTCTTTAAGGGGTGGGGGAGGAATTCCTTAAGCAAGACAAGAGTTAATTTTGTTTGTGTCTAGGATAGTCACAGAAGTCATTTTGATGTATTAAGTATATGTGTTGTGGTTTTTAAAAACTGCACTGCATTCATGGCTATTGAAATAAACCTAGTTTATAATGAAAAATTTTGTCTTATAGAGGTATGCTGAGTATTAATAAATATATCCTATTTATAGTTAGATTAAATATTAAGTATGTAAATCTGTAGTTTAGAAAGATTAAGGTACACAGACATTAAAAATAGATAACCAAGCTCTAACCTGAGTCCTTTTGGACTCATTCAAAGTGTCCTGAATAATAGAACTTTTAAAAGAGTTTATAAACTGTATGCCTTCATCAAAGAAACATTGAAAAAAAGAAATGTTTATTTATAGTTACTTTTGAACTATATTAATGTCTTTCCTTCCATTAATTTCTGTGCATTAGGTTGTACTTGTGTTTTCTTTCTTTTCAATTATAATTATACTGTTTGCATTGTTTTAGATTTTCTTTTTTTTAATGTCATTTATAAACATCTTGCACAATAAACTTCAGTTTAAATACTGTGTCACGTGGATATATCAGTTTAACTATTCCTTACTGTTTGGCCAGTTAGGTTATTTGAAATTTTTTTATGTTTGTATATTTTGCTTTTTAAACGTGTAAAGGACGAATGATCTCAGGACCGCCCTAAATCCATTTCACCAAAAGGGAGAACTGAGGCACACAAGCACTGCTATCCTCTCCACAAGGAGGATCAGGGGTCCTCTTTTAAGAAATTAACAGGCTTAGAAAATGACTAAACAGCATTTTTTTTTTCTTTTTTTTTTTTTGGTGAACTGGGTATGGAAAGGAGAAAGGAAGCCTGGCTGGCTAGCTGGTCTTGTGCAGATAAGCCTCAGGATGTCAGCCCTCAGGGAAATGTTTTTATTCAGACCTTTTAGGTTGTCAAACTCTCTACAAACCTGTCGCTGATCAAATAGGCAAGGCCTACCTGCATTTAATGAGATTCTCTACAGATACAAATTTATCCTGCAGCCTCTCCACCTAGACAGACATGCTGCATTATTCCTGTTTTCCTGCAGCCATCTCAAAATATGTCAAAGAATGAACGTTGTGTAAAATATTTCTTATTTCCTTCAGCCCTTAAAAAAAAACCCTTCAGAATATACAGTCCCTATAAAATGAGTGCATGTCAATTGTTACCTAAGGCGGCAACCTAGGATTGTACCCTATATAAACTCTTAAATGTTATTACAAGTTAATCTCCACAGATCCAAACCAAGGAAGAGAGATGATAACTCTTCTACCCTCCTGAGAAGATCTCAACATTGACTATTTCATCTACCTGCTTTTTTGAATTTTCATATTATCTTATGTAGATTTAGAGTAGGGAATAGAACTTCACGGGAATACCATCTGTTGCCTCACTGCTCACCTCCTTTACTCCTCCCGTTTTTTCTGTGTACCCTTTTTTCCTTTAAATGAAAAGTTCTCAACCCATTCTGTGGAGATCCTAGTTCACAACAGATACCTTGTGGCTTTGCTTTTCCCAAGTGCGTCCTCAAAATCTTGGCTTAATAAACCTCAATTTAGTGTGACTCTTGTTTTCTGTCACTTATGATTTAAGTTTAACACTTGAAACTTTTTGTATATTCAAGTTTTTATATCCTATGAATATTATTGAATTTGAATTACTGGGTTAGCAGGTATAAAATTTTTCAAGGCCCAGTGCCTATTTGCACATGTTTTGTAAAAGCAATTTAGAATGCCATCTTTGAATTTAGAGGGTAAATTTAAATGTTATTTCAGTATAAATAAGGTATATAATGTTTTGGCAATCATTCCTTAATAATTTGCAGAATTACTTTAGAGATATCTCTTACATAGAGTTATAATGATTCAGACAAAATAATTATCTTTAGAAAATGAAGTTCTACACATTTCATCTTTTAAATGCTAGGATAATGCATACTTCACTATAAACAAATCAAAATTAAGGCTGACTTGTTGTCTTTGAGCAATGTGTGGAGTGGAGACCAAAGCCCAGATGCATCAAGATTGCATCACTTAAGTTGCCTCTGAATGAAACCTAAAGGTTGCTATAGCAAATGTAGTTGTCATCCTAAATGCAAGGACCCTTCTTTGTTCTATTTTTTTGTGACCATTCATTTTCTATTGAAATGTTCTATTTTCTTGTTCTATTTTTTTGTGACCATTCATTTCTAACTATATCATGTGATAGGAAAGAAATATTAGGTAATTTCTGTTGCATTTAATTTTTAAAAAATTTCCCCTAAGCCTCCTTTAAAAATTTTCCCAAGATTTTCCAAAGTAGTTTTTAGTTGAACAAATTTATGTTTGTCTCTGTTTATCATTTGATTTAAAGAAATGAAAACCCAGTGGTTCTGCTGGCACATTGCTAGGAAAGCTGAGAACCTTTAAACTCTTTCCTTTTTCAGCCAGTGAAAAATCGACAGGATATGGGTTGTAATTATAGTTTAAGGGTTTAGTTGAGCTAATTGTCACTGCTGAAGTTCCTGTGCCCTCTGATAGCTTCCTTGAAAAGTTGTTTTCATTGTTTAAAAACTCTGCTTGTCCTTAGCCTTTGATCTTTTGTTTTGATGCTCAAACAGAAGAATAACACTGAGGATATTGCTGGAGTGGGTAACCCTGTAAAGGACATGTACTTTAAAGAAGAAAGTAAAAGAGAAAGAAAAGGAAAAAAGTATACTAATTGCTTGGGGAAAAAATTCTTACTTTTAGTACTGGTTCCATCTGTGTCTTCCTGGATAATTTATAATCTTTCTGAGCTTTAGTTTTCTTGTCTTTGAAATGGGTAGGGTCTGTTACTCCTAAGATACCTCCCAACTTGAAACTCTGAATCACTTCTCTCTCATTCTGGAATTTTGTGTGTAGTGGTCTCTGTAAAATAAGGGTGACTAAGGGAAATAGGAACCAGAAATATATATATATATATGTGTTTGTGCCTCTGTGTGTGTGTGTGTGTGTGTGTGTGTGTGTTTTTCTTAGCGACAGGGGCTCTGTCACCCCGGTTGGAGTGCAGTGGTGTGATCACAGCTCACTGTAACCTTAAACTCCCTGGCTCAAGTAAGTGATCCTCCTCCTCAGGCTCCTGAGTAGCTAGGATTATAGGTGTGTGCCACCATGCTTGGTTGATTTTATTTTTTGTAAAGAGGATTCACCAGGCTGGTCTTGCATCCTAAATGCAATGCCCCTTCCCCTGTTAATGTTCTATTTTTTGTGACCATTCATTTCTAACTATATCATGTAATAGGAAAGAAATATTAGGTAATTTCTATTGCATTTAATTTTGTAAATGTATTTTTTATTTGTAATTTGGTAAAATGTATAGCTTAGCGAACTGTTCTGAAATGAGTTCCTGTATTCCTTTTTTATTAAAAATAATGGTTATCCTTTTAACACGATGGGAGTTCCCCAGCCAGTCAAAGGGAGGATGCCATATCCAGAGGCCAAATTACTGGCCTCAAGGAATCCTCCTCCTGCCTTGGCCTCCCAGAGTGCTGGGATTACAGGTGTGAGCCACTGCAGCCAGCCCAGAATATTTTTTATTATTAATTTAGTAGCAATAATTTTATTTTCTTCAAAATATTTCTATAAAAAATTTTATCTGTTACCAGTTGATTTTTTACTTCCATTTGTTTAGCAACCCATGTTACAATTTTAGGTCTAACAAAGGACATTATTTATTTATTTTTTCTTTGAGACAGAGTCTCACTTTGTTGCCTGGGGTAGAGTGCTGTGGCATCAGCCTAGCTCATAGCAACCTCAAACTCCTGGGCTCAAGCAATCCTTCTGCCTCAGCCTCCCAAGTAGCTGGGACTACAGGCATGTGCCACCATACCTGGCTAATTTTTTCTATATATTTTTTTTAGTTGTCCAATTAATTTCTTTCTATTTTTAGTGGAGACCGGGGTCTCACTCTTGCTCAGGCTGGTTTCGAACTCCTGACCTTGAGCTATCCTCCCGCTTCGGCCTCCCAGACTGCTAGGATTACAGGCGTGAGCCACCGAGCCTGGCCTAAGGACATTATTTTAATTACAGCAGAGCATAGTTTGTGATTCTGGCAATACCTACCTTAAAAGGTTGTTCATGAAGCTCTCAAGAGCCATAAGTCATCCCGTGGTTTTTGTTTGACCATCCGATCAGTAAATTTCTTACTAAAGGTCTTGAAAACTAAGAGCTAGTTATACTGGACTTACATTTCTCTGATTAGTTAAGGGGCTAAGTTTTCTTGACTTAGAGCTCTTATGCCCTTCAAGAATTAGCTGAAGACACCATAGCCAAATACGAGAAACACCACTGATTGGCAAGTAGAAATGTATACTGTGTTATGTTCATTGCTATTTTAAATACAGGCTACAGTTAGATCTGAATAAATTATGGAGACCTCATTACTATTAATACTTTGAGAAATAGTTGGAATTGTCCTAGAGCAGTGGTTCTGAAAGTGAACAATGTGAAGCCCCCTGTAAGATGCTTTTGAAATTTGTGGGGGCTGATTTTTTTCTGGTTGTTGACATAGTTATTGAGGGAACTGCTGCTATTTTGTCATGGATAATCAGGCATACTGCAATGCACGGGACAGTCTTGTACACACAAAGAAGTGTCTCATAGTGTTAGATCGGGAGTCGCAGTACCACCAAACAGAGAGACAGAGTCACTGAGGCTGCAATCAGCAAGAGGAGTTTATTACCAACTAACTCGAGTTAGGGTCCATGTCTCAGAGCGCCAACACGCAGTGACCTCTTCTCTGGACAAAGGACCCCGGGTGGCGCGGGAAGGGCGGTTTTATAGGGTCAGTTCAGGCAGCAAACAAAGAGCTGTCCACACGTTGAATATGCATCTATCTAGTACAGCGATTGGTTCTATAGCTATCTCTCTCTCTCTGCACTTTTTCCCAACATTTTCTTCAGCATTTTATTTCATCCCATGTTACCCCGCGGTTTCTGCAAGCAAGCCGTTATCACAGAAGCACAACTGAGCGGTTAGCAGGCAAGCAAGCTTTACAAGAATGCAGAAGTCTATTTTGCAATT
>CAUYRT010037918.1:0-36323 GCA_963574885.1 Lepilemur ruficaudatus | reverse complement strand
ATTTTTACAGTTAGTCTCATATACCTGTTGCTCTTAGTTTAGTCCTTTTTCTATAAGTCTTTTAGAACTTTATTTAAATTATTATGTCAAATGAAAAAAGCTAAATAATAGTATTTATATAAAGTTGGTTTTCCCCCCACAGTTGTATTTTTAATTTTTTTAATTTTTATTTTTTTGAGACAGAGTCTTGCACTGTTGCCCGGGCTAGAGTGCTGTGGCATCAGCCTAGCTCACAGCAACCTCAGACTCTGGGCTCAAGCGATCCTTCTGCCTCAGCCTCCCAAGTAGCTGGGACTACAGGCATGCGCCACCATGCCCAGCTAATTTCTTTCTATTTTGAGAAAGAATGAAACGGGGGTCTCATTCTTGCTCAGGTTGGTCTCTAACTCCTGAGCTCAAACGATCCTCCCGCCTCAGCCTCCCAGAGTGCTAGGATTACAGGTATGAGCCACGGCGCCCGGCCACAAATTTTATAATTTTTGATAAGCCTATATTTATAAATAAGAGAGAAGCCAGTATATACCATAACTTAACTGTTATGGAATCTCAGTATTTTGGATTTGGATTTGGACTTCATCTGGGCTAAAGTTTATCCTTTAGGCAGTGCAAATAGGGTCTACTTAGTCATTTTAAGTGTAGAAGCAAGATCATAAGTACTTAAGTTTTTTGAGGCTGATTATATGCTGCATTTACTTTCAGTTGGCAGCTAATTATGATTCTTTTTTTTTCCCAAGGAAAAAAACTTGTATTTCAAGCATTTCTGGTTTTGTATGGGTTTTTAAATAGTATTATCTATACTTCCATACAGCTCCATAAAATGGACAAAATAGATGATATCTCCGTTTTACAACTAAGGAAGCTAGGGCTTAGAAAAGCTAAATATAAATATCTTGCCCTCAGTCACATAAACTAATAAGTGGTAGAGATAAGCCACGAGCCCAGGTGTGCCAGACTTGATAGCCAAAGTTCTTTCCACTCAACTATGACACCTCTCATCTCTCTGCATTAAAGCAGGTTCCCTCAGGACAGAGCAATAATTCCTTACCTTAATTGAGTAACATTCTGTTTCTTTGAACTCTTCTATAATTAAAATTTTGCAAAATTAAGCTGACATATTTATCCTCCACATTATTTCAGATTTTAGTGAACTATACCATATTTCAAATCCTGTTGTCCAACTGAGTTCTGTATTTATATCTGTAAACTTTGAAGTCATATTGTCAGCCTTAAAAGGCTGCAATAATCTGGCATAGCTGGGATAGCTTTTTTTTTTTTTTTGGAGACAAGGTCTCCCTCTGTTGCCCAGGCTGTTGTGTAGTGATGCAATCATAGCTCACTGCAACCTCAAACTCCTAGGCTTAAGTGATGGGATAGTATTTTTAGTTACTGATACCTTAATTTATATTTTCAGTTTTATGTTGACAAATTTATAATTTGTCAAAATCCCCTTAAGTAAATGTTTCCTTTCTGTATTTCCAGAGAATATACATTTTAGACCCTTCTAAAGCTATTCTATAATAGATTTTAAGATATAATTTGTGCCTACTAGAGATAACTACTATAAATACACCATTTGTAGTTTTGTTTTAAATGGGAAGCCATCAAGCATGCTAGAATTGGGAAGCTTTTCCTTGTTTTTTTGTTGTTGACATGAATTAACTTGGCCCCACAAAAAAGGTGAGCAGGGAGGAAAGCTATGGCATTTGTCATGTAAAAGTTTTTTTACCCCTATGGGACTTGAGGAACAGAATCAGTACTTCAGTTATTATAAATAGTTGAGCTATACCTCAAATTTCTATCACCCAGTTGCCCTTTCTAGGAACTAAATAGCATTATCTGTGTGATTGATATGTTTTAACAGGTTATTCATGTATAATGGTACTCTTTATTTGTAGATACCTTTTTTGTATATATTATTGTAAATCATTTGCTGCCACTGGCAGTCTGTAAGTCTAAACTATTAAATGATACACTTTTATTTGGAATTTTAATTTTTACTAAGTGATCAAGTTTTTAAAACTGTTCTATTGTTGTAAATTAAGAACTTTTTGAACTAAAACTAGAAATTCTACAATAATTCATTGATTTTTTTTTTACATGAAACAGTTATTTACAAGATTATCTCAGTATTACTTTTCACAAAGTAGTCACATTATATCAGCATTTTGCTCTGGTTTGTAAATTTGCTGTCCAGGATTTTTAGATGGTATTCATGTGAAATCAAAGCAGATTGTCTAGCACTTTCCTGTAGCTACAGTTTGTTTTTTTTTCCCATTGCTTCTACTTGAATATAGTTACTGTGAGTCCATGAAATATAATAGAAATGTGAATAAAAAGAAGATTTTAAACACTTGGTATTTTTTAAAAAATTCTTTGTGAATGTGATAGAAACTAATATTATGAGGGCAGTGTAAAATATTTGACGTGGTGATTTGTGAAATAGCCCAGTATTACCTTAAATAAAATCACATTTCTTGTTTTATATGTGTGATCTTAAGTTTTTTTTTGCCATTTTCTGAGATTTATAGATTAGCATATGGGTTTAAACTATATAAATTTTGTGGAAGGATTTTTTAAAACATTATTATAAAAATTTTTAAATCAGTATTATCAAAGTGAACCCATCTTGTGTTAATAAAATGCAAAAGTCCTTAATATTTGTAATTACCTAGATGAAACAGTTTCTAGAAGGAAGTTGGATGTTTTGATTTTGCTGTTTATAGATGTTAGATTAGTACAGATTTGTATTTTTTCACCATATTTAATGATAGTTTTTTCATGAGATTAGTCTTTAAGAGCAGTAGTAGCTGTTATAATTGATTATTTTGATTATTTAGTATATAGTTTAGCTATATTCACCACATTTATACTGTGGATTCATGGCCAACTTCAAGGTTATTTCAGGAGAGTTGATAACCTTCATTTAAAATTCAACTAAAGTTAGTACTGGAAAACAAAAGGAAAAACATCCTTTCAAAATTTACTTTTGTTTCTCTTTGCCATAAATAGCAGCATTGATTTTTTTTTTTTTTTTACTTTGTGTCTGTTATAAAACAGTTGCATTTGCAACATTATTAGCCTGAGATATTGATGATATTGGGATGATAAAAACTTGTATAAATTCCCTATACAGCATCAGATTTACGAGAAAAATGAAGCACTTAGTAAACTAAAATCACCGGTACTCGGAATAAATAAACATGGTCAAGGAGTGCACTACTTCTTTTGGAAAATTTTTTTAAATTTTATTATTAAAATATTACTGTTATTTTTAGGGCCTAATGGATTGTATTGAATAGTTGGTTTCACTTTCTTAAGGTTTGTCACCAGTATGTATAAAACTTGATACGTTAAAAATCCCTACCCTTTGGTAAGCCCACTGTTATTTATTAAAATAAAAGTTGTTTTTATGGGTGATTAATACATGTCTTCTTTTCTAAATTAACAATAATTTAAATAACTTTGACTAATTTTAATATTAAATTTTTGTTATCAATTGAATGTTAACAAAATTGAATGTTCCCATACAGTTTTCTTAGAAGTCAACATAGCTCTTAAAGATGGGCATTTGACAAAACCTGCTGATACAGTACAGTAACGAGTAGGTTTATTTCTAATAATTGTAGTGATAAGCCACTGTTAACCAATGTATTGGAGTTTTTGTTTTGTTCATTAGCTTAAGAAAATTGACCATTAGACATTTCTGTAATACTTCTATATCTCAGGGGAAAGAGTTTGCCAATATTGAATGAAATTTTTTATATTCCAGGTAATATATGCTAAACGTAATTATGAGAGAGTGGACTTTTTAGCATAAAACAGAGAAATCCAATTATGGTATAAAATAAACAAATTTATAGAGCAGCATATTGGTAAAATTTGATATGAAATGTAATGCCTAAGTATTAAGAATTATAAAATATAAAAAAATAATAATTTATGCCGACCGTCTCCCATGCCTTTAATTGGTATCCATTTCTTCACTCCTCACATTTCTTCTGACTTATTCCACCTACGTAATTCCCTGATTTCTTGCCCTTCTTACAAAAACCAGTTCATGAAGGAATAAGGAGCAGAAGAAACTGTAGTAAATAAAACTTGAAAATTTCTCATAGCTTCACTTCCATGATTATTAAATATTTTTACTTTCTATGAATGCTTATAGAATTATAGTTTGACCAAATCTTGAAGTATAGGGAAAATATATTTAATTATTAATGAATCTGTAAATATGAAGTTGTATGCAATCAGTGGGCATTTAAGGGTGAGAAATGAAAACACTGGTTATATTTCTTTTTCTAGTTTGGACCATTTTCAGAAAAATATGATGTTACTACAGCCCCTGGGCCCCCAGATCAGTGCAAGCCCCCTCAAGTGACATGCAGATCTGCCACTTGTGCACAAGTAAATTGGGAGGTATTGTAATTTCCATTGACTTACATTTACTTCCTTAAGTGATCAGAATTGTTTACATAAAAGAATAAAGATACTGTTCATTTTTGCTTCCTAAATTATACAAAGAGTAAGTCCTAGTTAAATTCACGTGGTAAAAAGTGAATTCTTTTTCATTTTTGAAGCGTTTAAGTAAAGTATATTTGCATTACAAGTATTTAGACTCATGTTCATGATGTGCTTTGTATTTTTATCAAAGGCTTTGTCTCAGTACTGAGATTTCAGCCACTGGTAAGCTTAATGTTCAGAACAAACATTCATGGGAATTAGTATAATACTGTTTCTCTTATATTTATTATCTCCAGTGTACTTACTATGTGTAATAATTATCAGTAATGATAATTGTATTTTCAGTTTCCTTTGAAATTTAACAAAGAAAATGTCCTTGTGTAGTTTAACATTTTATATTACTTAATAGAATTGTTTTGAAGTATATTTACCTTAAAATACAAAAAGTTATTCTTAGTCATATTTCTACCTCTGATTCAAAAGTTATATTTTTTGACCCATCTTAAATTCAGATAGTCTTAATGAATAAAAATGTAAGGTTGAACCATTTTGATTGTGCTTAAATGTTGAAAAACGTTCAAAAGCAATCCTGTTTTTAATGTGCTCAGATAAAGAACATTTTTGCCCAAAAGCCACTTGCTCATTGTCAAGACTAAGACCTTTATCCTATTCTTAATTTAAAGGTTCCTTTGAGTAATGGAACAGACGTCACTGAGTATCGATTAGAGTGGGGAGGAGTTGAAGGAAGTATGCAGATATGTTACTGTGGGCCTGGCCTCAGTTATGAATTAAAAGGACTTTCACCAGCAACTACCTATTATTGCAGAGTCCAGGTAAAGGTGACCAGTGGTCACTTAAAATATCTAGAGTTTTATGTTTCGTTAGCATTTTCATGGTCATGTCTTTGTTAACTTGGAGGCTCTGTTAATTTATAGGCTCTGAGTGTTGTGGGTGCAGGCCCTTTCAGTGAAGTGGTAGCCTGTGTGACTCCGCCATCAGTTCCTGCTGTTGTGACTTGTCTTCAGGAAATAAGTGATGATGATATAGAAAATCCCTATTATTCTCCTTCTACATGCCTTGCAATAAGCTGGGAAAAGCCTTGTGACCATGGCTCAGAAATCCTTGCCTACAGCATAGACTTTGGAGATAAACAGCCCTTGACAGTGGGAAAGGTCACAAGCTATATTATAGACAATTTGCAACCAGATACAACATACAGGTATACTCTAAAAACTATGTTAATTTTTGCCTAGACCAGAGAGACACTTTAATAATATAGTCATCAACTATACCTAAACCTTTTTTTTGTTTTAATGTGGCACTTAGAATACGAATTCAAGCCTTGAATAGCCTTGGAGCTGGTCCGTTCAGCCATATGATAAAATTAAAAACTAAGCCTTTCCCTCCTGATCCACCTCGTCTGGAATGTGTTGCCTTTAGCCACCAGAACCTTAAGCTGAAATGGGGAGACGGAACCCCAAAGACATTGTCAACAGATTCTATTCAGTACCACCTTCAGATGGAGGATAAAAATGGAAGGTAGGTTTTTTGAATTTTTTAATTGCTTCTTTATATAGGTTCCTTGGTCTTCAGTATTGTATATAAATTTTCTATAAACTATAGAAGCAAATAAGTTTTCGAAAGCAGAGTTAAGATTGTCATAAGAAATGATTTTTAAGCATACTGTCTTTTAAACATCAGAAGACAATGTCAATCTGTTTATAATTTGGGAAATACCAAGAGAAAAAATTAAATGGGCTATACTTTGGTTCTCTTCTCTAACCAATCTCTTTATGTTAGTAAAAGAGACTTACTCATGCCTAAAAATTAACTCTTAAATATTTATTCCCAGCCAGATGAAATTTTACAGCAAATGATTGTGATTGGCTTAAGGCCTCTGAGATCCTTGAGGGCAGGGATTGTCTCAGTCTCCTCCACACCCCAACACAGGACCTGCACTCTCAGTGAATACAATTCAGTCTCTCACTTTCAGATCTCATTTGATTCTGATTAATTATGTAGTCCCTTTGCTAATGTCCCTGTCATTCAAGTTCTTTTCTTTGCCTCTATCTTTAACATTTTCATACACATGTTGTGCATTTCCTATATACTATGCCATATACTGCCCCACTAAATCATGCATTTGAATTATAGTGTCACTCAAAATATTTATAACATTAATAATTTAAATGCCAACCAGTGCTGTTTATTCACATTATGTCCCATATAAACAATACCTTCATAGTTCTTAATCTTCTAATATTATAAGAATTTTGAATTTTAATTTTCTCCTTTTCACTCAGTTTATTAGAAACAATTTTCATATCTGATGGATTCAGAATACTAGAAACAATTTTTCCCAAGGTTTACTTTGTTTTTTGTGTTAGGTTTGTATCTTAGCCCAGTATTCAACAGCAGGCATATTCATGATGCTTGTATGTAAGCACTCTATCAGAAGTACTTACACATTTAAAATGACATACAGAATAGTTTTGCATACTGTATCACCAGTAAGAACATTACACAGAACAAACAGTATTGATCATTTCCTGAAATCTGTGTGTCTGTGAATGTTAGCCTTTGTTCTTGGCAGAATTTTATGTACTCTTTGTATCCTTATCTCCAGAAGGAGGTTCTTTGCCTTGCCATGAGTTTTTGGTGTAGCCATTTGTCTTTAATATATGTTACTATTACTGGGTGAATTCTTTAAAGCTTTTCATCCCCTTTCTAGCATTTACATTTGGGGTAGTGCAAGAAGGCTTACTGGAGAAAACAGGTCTAATTAGTGTTTGGTTGAAAGATAATAGAATAAAAATTCTATTAGATATAAATTCTAATATAGAACTTCAAACTTAATACTAGCATCTAGAGAATTATTATAGAGTATGAGTAAGGCTTGTGGCCTTTGGCTGTGAAAATAAATTAAAACCTTTTATATTGTAAATTTAATAAATTGAATCAAATTGATATCTTTGGTTACATTTCTTTTCTTTGATTTTTACAACTATTTACACTTGCTGTGGGGGTATCAAAATGCTCTGTTAGCTGTTCCCTGACCATGGATTTTGTCATTGTTCCAGCTTTTTTCAACAGTGGTGTTACCACTGGTTTTTTTCTTATCATTAAAAAAAAAATTTCAGAGATTAAAAAGGCAAGACTTATCCAATTACAGCTTCTTGGAAATACTGTTACTTCGGGTCATTAAAACAGTCAATCAAAAATATTGGGAAGCATTCAACTTATGGATAACATATTAAGAGAAAAGTTTATGATGTTAAACTTCATTGACCAGTTCAGGTGAATAATTTATTGGAAATTATATATTCTCTTATAGTGCTTTGTAAATCTCTAGGAAACATCACCAAGTCAGCTAAAATTATGCCTGGGAATTAAGAATTCTGTTTTCCAGTTACGACAAAATTAAAATGGAAATTTAATCTCTTAGCTCAGCCCATGCTGTAGTTGGCAAATTATATGAATGGTGACTTTTGTTAGGAATAATTTTTAATGAAAATGGTGACAGTCTGAATATCTTTAAAAATGTATACATTAAGCCAGGCGTGGTGGTTCACGTCTCATCACTCTGGGAGGCTGAGGTAGGAGGATCACTTGAGCTCAGGTGTTTGATACCAGGCTGAGCAAGAGCAAGACCCCATCTTTACTAAAAATAGAAAACATTAGCCAAGCATGGTGGCACACGCCTGTAGTCCCAGCTACTCAGGAGGCTAAGGCAGAAAGATTGCTTGAGCCCAGGATTTGGAGGTTGCAGTGACCTACGATGATACCACTCCACTCTATCTGGGACAACAGAGTGAGACCCTGTCTCAAAAAAAAAGGATACATTAAAAGACAGCATTCATAAACAAAGCCGTACCAGAAGGCTGAGAAGAAATAATTATGAAGGTTGGACACAAAATTTAGCAACCAACAGTCTTTCAGGAAATCATGTCAATTTGAGAAATTTACCAAACCTGTGATTTTCATCACCTGATTGAAAACATTTATTTGAAGTAACAAATTGTTCCTGCATTAAATTTTGGGGGTGACTTATTACTCCCAAATAATGTCCCCAACTGTATTTTTTTTAGTAGTTTCTTAAAATATTTTTCATAAAGTAGTCTAAGGTTTATTTACTAAAGAGTTATTTCCATTTTAGGTTTATATCCTTATACAGAGGACCATGTCATACATACAAAGTACAAAGACTTAATGAATCAACATCCTATAAATTCTGTATTCAGGCTTGGAATGAAGCCGGGGAGGGTCCCCTCTCCCAAGAATATATTTTCACTACTCCAAAATCTGTCCCAGCTGCCTTGAAAGGTAAGTTATACATCCTGAAATTATTTTCTTTTATGATAAAATGTTTTTAAATGCATTTTCATAATTTTTTTGTTTACTGTTATTAAATTTTAGTATCTAATGTATGGATACTATTTTATAACTGTCCAACAGTTATAAAAAAATCACATAGGCAAGACCACCTATTGAGAGTTTCACTCAATAATAAAGGCTGTTTTATCCAGCATATTGATACTCAGACAAGTAATGGTTTTGTCACTTACCTTTTTAATAATCTAACATAAAAATACTAAATAGAATAGGTAGGCTGATTTTCTAATAAATTCATTTGCTGTTTCTGCTGTTGTTACTTAAAGAAAAAAAAATCACAAACTCTAATTATTTAAATATGTTGAGTTGTCGCTATCTCATTCGAATTTCAAGGGGAGAGCCTAGTTGTTAAGTGAAACAAATTCTTAGTTATCTTGGATTTTTCAATCAAATTTACACATATGTACATATATGTACACAGATTTATATGTTTTTTTAATTATTTAATAACTTTAGAGGGATTCTTATTTAAAATGACCCTAGCAAGGATTATATATTTAGCCAAAAAGACTGAAGTTCATTCCACTCTGAGGACTAATCACAAAGACTTCTAGAACCGTATCATGGATCATGTACTTGAATGTATCATTTGTTAAGCAGATCCATAGTTAGCCGAACTCTTCTTGAATAGTCTTTCTAATAATATTGATGAGTTTCCCTGAGTTATTTTTCTGTTTCCTCATCCAGTTTAGTGTCTTTTGGCTTTAAGAAGAGTGCTGATTTTAACCTCTTTGTATGCAAATTTCAAAAATTCACTGATACTTATGTCAAGTTTATAACTGGATTTTAAAGGTTTATTGATTTTGATTTCTGTGTGATGTTTCTGTGTAATGTGCCAAGCTAAAAATTAAGTGAGCAGATTTTATTTATGTTTGTTCCCTACAGCCCCCAAAATAGAGAAAGTAAATGATCACATTTGTGAAATTACATGGGAGTGTTTACAGCCAATGAAAGGTGATCCGGTTATTTACAGTCTTCAAGTTATGGTGGGAAAAGATTCAGAATTCAAACAGGTATGTCCAAAGATATAATTCTGTGGTACCCTTGTTTATATATTTTTACCCTTTTAAAATTTCTGTATATTTTCAATGCAAGATAATCAACATCTTTACCTTTCTAATTCAAAATCATTTGTTCAATATGTACTATGTTCCAGAGATCTCAGGATTCAAAATCTTATGGGTATAAACTACACTTGAGCTAGACTTACTCATTTATTTGACAAGTATTCATTGAACTCTGTGCTAGGCACTCAGGATACAGCACTGAACAAAAAGTCCTTGCCCTCAGGGAGCTTACATTCTAGTGGAAAAAGAGACACTAAAAGCAAATAAACAGATCAGTATATTGTCAGATAGTTATAAATGCAATAGAGAAAAAATAAAACTGGGTAAAAGGAATAGGGACTACTAGAGGAGAAAGGCAATGAGTATTATTTCATTTAAGGCAGTCAGGTGGCATGTGAACAGAGACCCAAAGGAAGTGAATATGGGGAAAAGAGTGTTCCGAGAGATCTGAGGCAGGAGCATGCTTGTTAAATTTAATTAACACTAAGGAGGCCAGTATGGCTGGGGTGGAGGGAGCAAGGGGAATAGTTGATGGGGTCAGGTAGTTGATGGTGTAGGTGGTATGGAGATCACGTAGGGCAGCACAGGCCATGCTGTGGCTTTTGCTCCATGTGGAGTGAGAACCCAGTGGGAGTTTTGACCACAGTAGTCATGTGATCAGACCAGACACAAGGTCATTTTGGCTACAGAGTTGAAACTAGAGTCGGGGACAAGGGCGGAACCAGAAAGACCAATAAGGCAGATTTTTCAGTAATAATTATAGTCATAATTTATAATATAGTGCTGTAAATATGGCAGTAGATACAGTTATCATGAAAACCTAGAAGTGTCACTTTCTTGGCTGAGAGATTTCGGAGATAGCTTCCTGGTAGAAGATGAGTAACAGTCAGATGGAGTGGGGAGTTGTCGGTTTGATACAACTTTTGTAAAGAATAAGCTTTTATATGACTCCAAAGCCTGACGTCTGTACATTTCATCTGATTTTTCCTTTTCATTATAACCTTCTTGATTTTGAGGGCTTTTAAGCTGGGTTGTTCTCGTTGTATCTTATTTTAAATTTTCCTTTCCCACTAGAAAATGAATCATTTATCTGTTTTATTCCAGTATTGAGATGAATATTTTATAATTTTTTCTTCCAAGTTTTAAGTGTAGAAATGTAATATCTTAACTGAAATTACAAAAGGTCCTAAGAGTCAGATTAAATTTAGTATGTGATTGTTTTTCTTTATTAAGCCATCTGCAAATTGACATGATAATTAGATTTGAAATGTAATTTACAGATAAGCAGGTTTCCTTCTAAGGAGGAAGCAAAATTAATATAAAAGAAAATGTAATTATATTACATATTTAAAGGAAATAGGGACCCCACATCTGAGTAGTATATGAATTTTAATAAGCTTATGTCACTACATGAAACAGCAATACTAACTCTAACTTAAAAGCTAAATTAGCCTGATCGTCACTTACACTTACTTTAGATTGTAAGCAGGCTATAAAACTTAAAATACTGATATCCTTAGAACTTCATCCTACATATGCTCATCTAAATCTCTTAAAAATTCTACGACTTACCGGCAAGTTATATTCAAAAAGTTTGAAGGCCATTTAAGAGTTCAATTTCATTCATGGAATTTGATATTTTATTTATAATTTATTTGCTAGTCAGTAAACATGTATTTAATACTTTGTACAAAGAATTATGAGGAGGCTGTATTATTAAGTTGCTATTCTAATTTCAAGAAAATGGTTTAGAATCTAGTAAGCAAGCAGAAATTTTATAATTATGACATCCTGTAAAGCCAAATAGAAGGTCATAATAAAAATAAAACCTACTTTATAAAACATGAATAATTAATTCCAGCAGGACTTTGGCACATTTTCCCAAAAAAAGGAGTGTCATTTAAGTAAGTCTTTTTGGGAGCTGAGGAGCTTAAACCATGAACTCTCTCAAGTATATGACTTGAGTAAGGCTCAAGAATGGAGTATTGACAGGGCGTGGATTACAGGTTACACACCTGTAATCCTAGCACTCTGGGAGGCCAAGGCGGGAGGATCACTTGAGCTCAGGAGTTCAAGACCACCCTGAGTAAGAGCAAGACCCTTTCCCTACCAAAAGTAGAAAAAATAAGCCAGGCATGGTGGCATGCACCTGTAGTCCAAGCTACTCAGGAGGCTGAAGCAGGAGGATTGCTTGAGCCCAGGAGTTTGAGTTTGCAGTGAGCTATGATGACGCCACTGCACTCTACCCAGGGCAACAGAATGAGATCCTGTCTCAAAAAAAAAGAATGAGTATGCAGTGGAATAAGGAAGAAGCTGTCTTGATGGTCTTTATTCTATAGCAGTAGGAACTGTTGTTGTTTTTAAGAAGGGGAATATTATGTAAAAACTGGTAGTTGAGTTTCTAGCTTATAAAAACCTGTTTAACCTATATATTGCTAGGATTGGGGACCTTGAAGCAAATTAGCCTGGCAGCAGCAAGTACCTATGACCCTGGGTCAAGCTTAGCAACAAATTGATTTCTTCACATTCTTCCCTGGCTTCATCCATATGTCATCATTGGCTTTGCCCCGACCCTTAGTGTCTTCTTGCTGCCCTGTGCCTCACTCAGTAGCACCTGACCTAGAATTGCCTCCATGCTTTACAGTTATTTTCCCCTGTGACTCTCACCTTCCTCTCACACACACATGCTAACTCCTATATACACTGTATAGCTAACTTACTAGGCAGTAGGAGGAAGACTATTTGCTTGGGAAAATTCATACCAAAAGTCGTGTCTGCTGGCTTTTTAGTTCTCTCAGGAGTGTATATGTTTTTAAAAAGCAAGTGCTTTTTAACCAAAAATAGCATTTCACGTGGTATCATAATGTGAAGTGAAAATATTAGGGGACAGCAGAGTCACTCTCAAAGCAGATCAACCCCTCCTGGGAGTCTGTACTTAAGGCAGTTCTTATGTCAGAATTTATTATGCCACAAGCACCAGGAAAACCACCTTGAACTGGCTTGTAAACAATTAAGCATAAATCCTCTTAGGGAGAAACACGAAGGTAGGCAGGCTTCAGGACTGGTTGAGCCAGTAGCTCATTGGAGTCATCAGGGACACGGTTTCTCTCACAGTCTTCAATAGCTGCCCTTAGCAGTAGGGAATTTACTCACTCACATTGAGGGAAAAGAAAGCACTTGGATTTCAAAGACATCGCTAAAATCAGTGACTGTGCCAGGGCTTAAGCCCACCAGGGTTTAGAGCTGAGAGGTTCTCCTGGTTCATGGGCTGCATAAGGAAGGGTTTAACACCCCATCCAAAATCAGAGTACTATTGGCAATGGAAGGTATATTATGTAGGGTTCTCCACGGAAAGAGAACCAATAAGATATATAGATGTAAATATATAGAAAGATTTCTTATGACCAGTTGGCTTATTCAGTTATGGAGGCTAAGAAGTCCCACGGTCTGCTATCTGCAAGCTGGAGGCCAAGGAGAGCCAGTGGTGTAGTTCCAGTGCAAACACAGAGGGAAGGCCCAAGAACCAGGAGCGCCAGTGTCCAAAGGCAGGAGAAGATGGGATATCCCAGCGCAAACAGAGGATTTGCCCCTTCCTCTGCCTTTTTCTGTCTTGTCAGGCCCTTAGCAGACTGGACAATGCCCACCTGTAGTGGTGAGGGCAATCTTTACTCAGTCTACTGATTCAAATGCCAGTCTTTTTTGGAAATACCCTCACAGACACACCCAGAAGTAATTTTTACCACTTATCCCTTAGCCCAGTCAAGTTGACACATAAAATTAACACAGTGACTGCTACACTAGAAAAAAAATTTCCTTGGGGCCACAGTGTTTTATTACGAAAATAGAATAAAAACTCCAAAAACAAAATGATGCTTTCTAATTTAATGAAAAATTTTGTTATTTTTTATTTTCTGTGCATGAGTTATATGCAATTTGAAAAATACTTCTCACGGCTCTCAAGGTGAAGAGACGTGTGAGTTACGTATGCTTCGAGAGGCCCCGGGTTCAAAACTAATGTGAGTTAAATACGACTCACGTGGCAGTTAATGTGTTAGCCATCACAGCAAGGAGTGGGTGCTGGATCAGTGACCCATTGGATTCTATACAACTTCTTCTTAAACTTCTGAACTCACATTCTAAAGAGCAGTGTTTGTGGAGTGGCCTACAGACCTAATGACCAATTCCAGTATATATCTTCTTAATCACTAGCACATTCCCTTAAAATTCCATGTAATTCCATTCTTTTTATTTCCCCGTAAGGCACGGCAGACGAGTCAGGGTTTAAGATCCCATTCTGTGATTCTAAGTAATCTCCACTCTCTGAAGTTGGTGAAGCGATTTGCTGTAGACACCTATAGAAAGCTCTCCTTATTCACCACCTGTTTAGTTCAACAGATATGTTTGAAACTGTATGGAAATTTGTCATACAAAGATACAATGCAGGGAGTAAGAGGAGACACTGTCCCTTCTTTCATGGACTGATTTCATAAAAAATTGACTTCTAACATTCGATGAAAGCAAGGAAATGCCTGAGGGCTGATTGTGCTTGTTTTCTGGCTGCCTTGGGGCACGTCTGCACTCCTTAACTTGTCTATAAGTTCTCTAAGGGTAGATCTCACATCCTCACATTTCAAATGTCTCCTGTCCTCATGTAGCAGACAGATAAGTACTTCAATGAATAGGTATTGTTTAAATGTCATTTAAAAGGTAAAATAAATGGCATTAACTTTCACGTAAAAAACAGTTCTAAAACCAGCCAATTTTAACACATTTCCATCCAGCCTTCACACATAATTCTTCCTTCTAATATTTTATTAACAGATTTACAAAGGTCCCGACTCTTCATTCCGGTATTCCAGCCTTCAGCTGAACTGTGAATATCGCTTCCGTGTGTGTGCCATTCGCCAGTGCCAAGACCCTGTGGGGCACCAGGACCTAGTAGGGCCCTACAGCACCACAGTGTTCTTCATCTCTCAGAGGACTGAACCACCAGCTAGCACCAACAAAGACACTGTGGAAAGCACAAGGACCCGGCGGGCGCTTAGTGATGAGCAGTGTGCCGCCGTCATCCTTGTGCTGTTCGCTTTCTTTTCCATTTTGATTGCCTTTATCATTCAGTACTTCGTAATCAAGTGAAAATATAACTTTATTTTTTAATGCTGTGTTACATTTTATTTTGTCGTGTACTAAAATTATTTCTGTATTGCTTTTACAAAAACAGTGGCATTTAGCACCGGCATTGGGACTATATAGCACATCATTTTTGCCATTTTCAGTGCTTATATCATTAGGTAGAGGCTGGCACTTTATTAGAATGCAAGCCACAGAAGTATCAAATTTTGACTTTTTGTTTGGTTAGGGCTTTTTTTCTTCCCCCTCTTTTCTTTTTTCTTTCTTCTTTTTTTCTTTTCTTTTTTTTTTTTTTTTTTTGACATGCCTTCTTATAGAACAGACTTTCTAAGGGGCAACAATTTATAATTGATATTTTGACCAGTCAGCATGAGTGTAACAATAATAACCTGATCTGTTTTAAAGATTATTAGCAAGTGAAAAATTCAGAATGACTAGAATTTACACTAACATACTATATAAAAATGTTAAAGTCTGATGCTGTGAAAGCAATCTAGTGCTATATTTCTACCTCCTCATTTGTCTTAATTATTTGGTAAGTGGGATTATGATGAGTAACTGGAGGGGCTTAACAAACAAAAACTGGATGCAAGAATATACATGGAAAAAAGCTTCTTGTTTGATAAATGTGGAGTTCTTCATTACAGGTATGTATTCATGACTTCACAGATAAGTCACTTAAAGAAAGCACAGGCAGTTTACTTGGCCTAAAAATACTTTAATGTTTACTCAAAAAGTACCTCTTTAGGTCTTGAGAACATGGAAAAGAACAGAGGGCTTTTAGATAGTTACTTTTTAAAAAGTAATCATAAAAATCAACTGAATTTCAAGCCTATTTGGCCTCTGTTTTGTGAGCCTTTGAACTATATGTATGTGTATAAGGGCATACATGTACATATATGGCATATATATAAACTATACAAAGTGTAGAAATATGTATCATACACATCCATTCACTCCGTCTATCTGGTATAGGCTAATTCTGAAGAACTCCCACAAGTTTTTGCTGCTTCTCCCATAACTACTGCCATCACCATCCAAGTTCATAATCAAACCTAACCTTTTTATTTGGGGCACCAAATCTGAAGACAAAATTAATTTGCACCAGTAAACTTCAAGCTGCTTTCTTTCTTGAAAAACTAATGTTTAATGTATAATGTCTGTTTGGATACTGTTCCAAATTGTTGATTGCATGTGGTTAATGTTGCATTAGAGCACTTTGCAGTTGCATAATCATTAATGTTTTGTGAGCTTGCATTTGTGAGTTATTGGATGATCAGACTGAATTTTGTCAAGTATCACAATGTACATCTTGCTTAGATGTCGATGACTGCCAGTAATAATAGTTTGTAATGAAACTATCTAAAATTCTTGTTTTATCACATCTGTTATCTGTAAAACACCTGTAACTAGCTTTTTTAATTTATTATTTGAATTTTAGGATAGTGAATCACTAATTTTTAGTTGCTGAGGTTAGCGTTTTGGTGATTACTAAGCACTTCTGTCAATCTTTGAAAAAAAGAACGTATGTTTGTGCTTTGAAGATCTCTGAAGAATTTCTCTTATAATAGAATGGGCATGTATTGTAATTGTTTTATGTCAAATGATCTGTGCTATAGAAAAAACAGCCTTTGTTCAAAAAAGAAATGGATAAACTTGGCCTTTCTGAGTGGTAAGAATGACCTGTCACTATAATATACTGTATGTTTACATTTTATTTAAATCTGATCTCTTATGTATAGGGTAATGACCCTCCCCCCAAAACAACAGTGATTGCGTTTGTTTTCTAGAAACTTCTTTAAAGTGCCACATTTGGCAGTACAAATAAGTCTGAGTGTAATAGCCCAGAGATTTCTATATAGTCGAATGTCTAAAATGGTAAAATGTGCCACTGTGTCAAGTTACAGTGGCTTATGTTTTTCATAGTAATTAAAATGAACCTCCTATTTTTGATAGTAAATGTCATTTAATAGTGTACTTGCCATTTGAGCCTCACTGCAAAATTAGTGCAGAGGAGAAAACAATTTTTAATGTAATCTTGATTTTACCTCATATACTGTACATTCCAAAAACTCTAAACTTTTTAAAGATTATAGATACACTACCAAGCATAATCACCTTGAAATTGTATAAGGTTGAACTTCATACAAATGAAAAAATATCTCATAGAATACATAAACTATGTAGCAAAAGTATCTTTAAAATCCATGGAAAATAAAAGTTGTATCATTTTTTTGAGATTGTTTATTGTATTCTTATACATTCATTATTTGCTGCCTGTTTGAGAAAATGAAATGTTAAGGTCTCCCTCTTGCAATGGGCTTAAAACAGTTTTCCCAATAGCACTCGAATCTTCAAAATGAGAGGACCCATTTTCATTATATAATACAAAGTCTGGCATCCTAAATGAAATTAGAAGTTTTATCCTAGTGACTTGATTTTGTGCAATTATAAATCATTAAATATCTCACTTCCTTATGTAAAGAATGAGATGAGTCTTAGGTCAACCTCCCAGTGGGAAGACAATCTCTAACCTCTTCTCCCCTTTCATGCATTCATCCTATTTCCTAGTAACTTTTCCCACCTCCAGGGGCCCAGAACTTTCCTGTTATTGGCAGCTGCTGGGTCTGCCTTCCACCAGAAAGTCCAACATTCTTTCTCACTCATCCCCCACTGAAATTTCTGTTTCACAAACCTCCTCTTGGGGATTCATTGCTTCTAAAATCCATGTGGATCTCTAATTGCTGCAACTGCAGGTACTATAATAAAAGTTTAAAATTTTAGTCTGGGGAAGGGGATACATTTTGGATATATGAGCATCACTTCACTCCACAGAAGCAACTGAGTATGAGTCCTGCCTTGAAAAGGGTGTAGTACCAATCGACAGTATTGCACATCATCTCTTTTTTTCTGTGGATTGGAAATAGGAATTTTACGCACCATGTTTGAGCATTCCATGGGTTTCCAACGCAAATATCTTGCTTCTCACCATTATGAACAGATTCTGCAAGAGATCAAGGAGGCAGACATCAAAAGAAAATGGTTCCCCAAAACTTGAGCAGTGATTCTGTAACCTAACCCCCTTCCACCAAGAAAGATGATGTTGCCTCACATCTTTAGCGTTTTTTAAATATGTTTTCATATATATTTTTTAAGATAATGTATATGCCCTTGAGAGTATCCCTTTTCTTTACTTCTTCCTCATTTTCTCCATAATGCTCTTAATGGGGAGAAAAAATTCAGGAAAAAAAAAGTTGACACAAGAACCAATCCTCAGTGTTCAGAGTGGTGCCTTCAAATGTTTAGATGCTTTTTTTCTTGAGACAGAGTCTTACTCTGCTGCCCGGGCTAGAGTGTTGTGGCATCTGCCTAGCTCACAGCTACCTCAAACTCATGGGCTCAAGCGATCCTTCTGCCTCAGCCTCCCGAGGAGCTGGGACTACAGGCATGTGCCACCATGCCCGGCTAATTTTTTCTATATATTCTTGGTTGGCCAATTAATTTCTTTCTATTTATAGTAGAGACAAGGTCTCGCTCTTGCTCAGGCTTGTTTCGAACTCCTGACCTTGAGCGATCCACCCGCGTCGGCCTCCCAGAGTGCTAGGATTACAGGCGTGAGCCACCGCGCCCAGCCATGTTTAGATGCTTTAATGGCTAACTTTTGTCTCATGAGCAGGGTGATTTTGTCATTTCTACCTACTATGAGAAATTTGCCAAGAGAAAGGGCTTTGAAACTGCAGGGGTTTTGAAGCCACGCGACCCATTCAAATTATGATGGCTAGTATCAACTGACCACCAAGTGTGCCCTGGGCATCGTGTTCAGTGTTTTATCTTGGATACCTTATAATCCTCTTAATTACTCTGTTAAATATAAACTGCAGCACAAAGAAGTCAAGCTCTCTGCTGAAGTTCTCATAGCTAATACATGATGAAGCCAGGATTAGAATCTGGGTGGTTGGTCTGGTGCCCCCACACTCAAGCACTCTCCTCTGCTGTCTTCCCAGCGTTCTAAGAAGGAAATCAATAATAATTGACTTTAATAGTACATTTATGATAGCATTTATTATCACCTGCTTGCCAGGCATTGTGCTAAGCACTTCCTCATGTCCAAAACAAGCCACAGCCCTCTAAGGATCGGACAGAAAGGAAGCAGACTAGGAGAATCTGCTATCAGACTAAATGAGAAACCTGAGAAACAGCTACATTGTGGACGAGCCCTGAAAACAAGCTAAGTGAGAGAAGCCAGACACATATTGTATGATTCCATTTATTCAATATATTCAATACCCAAAATAGGTAAAGCCACAGAGAGAGAAAGGAGATGAGTGGTTGCCACGGGCTGAGGGAGGAGGAAACGGAGTAATTGCTCAGTGGGTATTGGGGTGATGGAAATGTTTTGGAACTAGGTAGAGGTGGTAGGTGCGGGACATAGTAAGCACGCTGAATGCCAATGAGTTGTTCACTTTAGAATGGTTGATTTTATGTGAATTTTACGTCAGTTTTTTTAAAAAGGGAATACAAGGCAGAACTAAAAAACTGATACACAGATAAGACCAGAGAATCCTGGGCATCATCCAGTGCATAAAATTGACCTGGTCATTAAGTTCATTCTACCGAGGACACAGGCCAACTTCTCACTTCCTTTTCAAACTCCCATACCTCCCTGGGTATGTTCCCACACCTTCAGTCTGTGGCACATGCCTAGTTTATAACAGAATATTACATGGATGTCCTTGATAGCTACTAAATAATTTGGCCTGCCTAGGCCTAAGTTATCAGCTCTATCCCATTCTTAATATTTCTAGGATGAGCCAGAGGTCTTAGAGAAGAAATTACCTTTCTTGGTAATGGCAGCTGCTTTGCAGTAAGAATGTGCGTATCAAGCAGCTTAAGACCTATACCCTCCTCCCAGCCACCCTTGTGGGGCCTTGCTCCCTCTCCACCACCCTGGATCATCGTGGCCATGCTGAGCCTGTCTGTCTCCTCACAGGAGAAGCTGGGACCAACAGAAAATTGCTATAGCAACAGCCACAGAGTAGCAGGAATTTTTGCAGTCCACGGTCTTGCCTGAATTTGCCCTGCCATGTCCCTACTGTGCAAAGGGAAAACCTGGGAAAGCGCAAGCCCCCGGGCCACTGTGGTGGTCAGGTCCTGGGGGTGGGGCTGGGAAAGAGCTGGCCTTGGTCTTCTCTGTTAGGGGTTCCCTTCCGTGGCCAACTTTGCTGTCTCTGCAATTTATTGTCAGATGCCATTTCCCGGCTCCCAGGCTCTAGAGGCAGCGAGTCAGGAGAATGAGGCAGGGGCTGGGTGCGAAGCCCACAGCCACCATGTGGGCGGTGGGAGCTGTGGAGTGCGGGAAGGCTCAGCACCAGTCCACAGGTGGCAGATGCCCCATCTTCTCATTTTGCAAGACAGTACTGAAAATCTGGAGCTTTACGTGAGATTTCCCAGTTGTAAAAGGTTAGTTGAAAATGTTGTGAAATGTGTGTCAGCTGCTGTGGGTGCTCACTTTCCAACCTCTGCCTCATACCCTGCTCTTCTGCGGAGGAAAGAGCATGAAACCTGTGGAGTGTTTACAAGTTTTGACAGGTAAACTGCAAGTTATGAACATATCCTAATGTTCCTTAAGACTTTCCGGATCCTTCCATTTGCCCACAAAATCTGGTTTCTGGAAGACACTTTCCTAGCAGAATCTGGATCATACATAGCACTCCCCACGGCTGGTGCTGCTATGGTTTCTACAGCAAGAGGCCACACAGCACAGTGGCTATGCCTGTGGATTCTGGGACTGGACAGCACCCTCATCAGCTGCCCCCGCGACTGGGGGTAACCTCTCTGTGCTTTGGTCCTCTCATCTGTAACATGGAGCTTCTAAAAGGACCCCCTATCACGCTGTCGAGGATTAAATGAGTTAAGATAGGCAAGTACGTGGAAGAGCACCTTGCACACGGCAAGCGTTAGTTTTATCTTTGTCCAGGCCACGTCACCCTGCTGAAGGCCAACCTGTGAGGCCCCCAGCCAGGGGCCAAAAGCCTCCTGATGACACGAACCTCTTGTTTCTGAGGACGCACGGCCGTAGCCAGGCCAGACCTAGACCCACTCTTACCCCACACTGGTGTGGAGAGGTACTCGTAGGATAGAGGGGGGATGTCCTCACTCCTGGTCTACTGAGAACTTCCTCTTCCTCCCACCAGATGAAACATGAAGTCAGGAAGCTGGTGAATGACTATAGAAATGCAAAGTAGGAAACAGATAGGGTCAGTTCTCCAGATATCTAGTCCCATTTCTTCCCAAAACACTAGTGCCAACCCAGCATAATAAGGGCTCAGATATACCCTAAAGGCCAAGTCGTGCTTGTACCTCAGCATAGCAAGGTTATCAAGAAGCCTGCTGCAAATCCATCTCTCTCTATCATATTCCACCTGTAAACTAGATTAGCCATGGATACTCACTGAGCACCCACTACACTCAGGCTACTGTTCTTAACTGCTAGGAATTGTAAAGGAAATAATGGTACCTGGTTCTGCAGAAGCTTATCCATTCCCTGAGTTAACAAATATTTATTAAATTCTCACTTTGTGCCAAGTACTGAGCCAAGCACTAGGGAAAGTGGCGAACACAATGGAGTAAAGCCTGCCTTCTAGGGCATGATGTTGGGAGAGAGATAATAAATAGCTAAGTAAATTAAATAGTGTCAATCGATAATAAGCTACAGAGAAAGGGAGTCTGAATGGAGGGTGACTCACACAGAAGAGCCAGAGAGGGAGCGGGTCCGGTTGGCTGGGTGGATGCCAGCTGGAGACACAGTTGGCCTGCCTCAGAGCCACCGTGTGGTGAGGAGGAGGAGGGGAGCCTTCAGCAGAGGCTGGGCCGCCCATCAGGTCATGGAGCAGATTGGAAAATATGAAAGTGACTCAGGGTTCCGCAGCCTGTGAGAGCCAAGGGAGGGAGGCAGACGGGCAGGCTCTGGAGAGTGCGGGTGAATCCTGCGGGAGCAGTGCGAGAGGGCGGGCTTGGGCACAGTCACATTCGCTGTCACACAGCCGTTCCAGGATGGCTGGAAACAGCAGTGATGAGGGAGGCGACAGACACCCCTCGTGCGAGCCACAGCGCCTGCAACCCAGAGGAAGTGCAGGGTGAGCATGTTCCTAGGGTGTCCAGGTGGCAAGTCCAGAAAGGAGGGGGGAACTCGGGAGAAGAGGTTGAGGATTGAAGCCACAACAGGATGGGTAGGAAAACTGCTAGACCTGTGTTCACCCACGCACAGAGACCTGGGACTTGGCAGAAAAGCTCAAGAGCACTGTGGGAAGCTCTGGGTGAGGACAGACTGAGGGGACAGTCCTGAGGGGGTGGAGTGGGCAGCGTAGTGACACCGAGGCCTGCAGGCTCTGGTACCGGGCCTACACAGTGCACACCCGAGTCCCCCCTACTGCCTGTTCCATCTCAGAGACCCCTTGGTTCACCAGGAACAGGAGCTCCCAAGGACATGAAGACTAACGGGAAAGCACAGGGCCACATCCATCCTAAGCACTCAGTGTCACCCATTGTCATTAAGACCACAATGAACTGATTCACACATCAGATTTTGTCCTTTTCCCCAATTTTCGTTCTTTCTGGTGTTGACAAGTAGTCTGGATTTTTAAATTCATAAAACATTTCATACATAAGAACAACATGTCGCATGCGAAAGTACTCTAGTGTCCACGAATACTTGTCTTGTTCCTTACAATGAGTAAACATGCTCACGATCCGTAGATTGCAGGCATCCTTGAAATGATGTGGTCAATTATGTGGTCAATTTTGTGGTCAACACCATCTACCGCCGCTGGCGAATTTACCTAAGAGGAGAGCTGGGCTGGGCGAGCACAGGACCCGGGCAAGATCACACAGCTACTTGCTCGGTTGTGGGGCCGGGACTAGAACCGGAGGGACGCTAGGTTCTGGTCTACACGCTCCTCCTAGTATTTAGCATTGCAGCTTCCTGGCGATCATTGTGAGCGATCTCCAACCCTCAGGACGCAGCCACCAGCCGAGACCCGTCAAAAGGTCCCCTGTGTACCCGACAGACACACGCGCCCTCATTGCGCTGGGTCCAGAGCCCAACCTCTGTGGGGTTCGGAAATCTTTCCCCGGGACTGACCCGGGCTTGTGCGCTGGGCTGCGGGACATTCCAGGTGGAGGCGGGGGAAGCGCCCGGGAACACCAGGAGCCTGGGAGCGGGAACCGGGCAGGGGACGGGCGGGGCGGGCCGCGGCCGGGGGCGGAGACTCAGCGCAGCCCGCTCCAGAGCGCCTTGGAGCGGACCCCGCAGAGCTGGTTCCAGCGCCCGGCGCCACGGGGCTCCGCCGTCTGGCCAGGGGGAAAGGAAGCGCCCTCCACGCGGGGCCACGCGCTAGGTTCCTGGCCCAGCCGGGGGCGCGGCGGCCGCGCGGAGCGCCCATGGGCAGCTCCTGGAACGGCAGCGACGCCCCCGAGGGCGCGCGGGGGTCGCCGTGGGCCGCGCTGCCGCCGTGCGACGAGCGCCGCTGCTCGCCCTTTCCCCTGGAGGCGCTGGTGCCGGTGACCGCCGTGTGCCTGAGCCTGTTCGCCGTCGGGGTGAGCGGCAACGTGGTGACCGTGCTGCTGATCGGACGCTACCGGGACATGCGGACCACCACCAACTTGTACCTGGGCAGCATGGCCGTGTCCGACCTGCTCATCCTGCTCGGGCTCCCCTTCGACCTGTACCGCCTCTGGCGCTCGCGGCCCTGGGTGTTCGGGCCGCTGCTCTGCCGCCTGTCGCTCTACGTGGGCGAGGGCTGCACCTACGCCACGCTGCTGCACATGACGGCGCTCAGCGTCGAGCGCTACCTGGCCATCTGCCGTCCGCTGCGGGCCCGCGTCCTCGTCACTCGGCGCCGCGTCCGCGCGCTCATCGGGGTGCTCTGGGTGGTGGCGCTGCTCTCCGCGGGGCCCTTCTTCTTTCTTGTGGGCGTCGAGCAGGACCCCGGCATCTACGTGCTCTCGGACCTTAATGGCACCGCGCGGGTCACGCCCTCGGCCCCGGTCTCGCCGCTGCCCCTCTGGCCTTCCGGGGCGCCCTCGCTGTCCCCCTCGGTGTCCCCGCCGTCGGGGCCTGAGGCCGCGGCTGCCGCAGCGCTGTTCAGCCGCGAGTGCCGGCCGAGCAGCGCGCAGCTGGGTGCGCTGCGCGTCATGCTGTGGGTCACCACCGCCTACTTCTTCCTGCCCTTCCTGTGCCTCAGCGTCCTCTACGGGCTCATCGGGCGCGAGCTGTGGAGGAGCCGCGGGCCGCTGCGAGGCCCGGCCGTCTCGGGGCGGGAGAGGGGCCACCGGCAGACCGTCCGCGTCCTTTGTAAGTGGCATCGCCTCTGTTCCAAACACACCAGCCCGCGGTCGGCACTGCCAGTGGCGGCGCGCAAACTCTGGGTCCCCTTCCCCTGCTCGCCCCGTTTCCAGCTACGATCGCTTTCGCATTTCTACTCCAGCCTCCATCCACACGTACTTCCCATCTCCAAAGAAAACCGTCTCCTGTCTCCCAGGAGTTCTGGGGACCCCAGGGCGCCCCTACGGGTAGGATACCCGGATTCAGTGAACAGCAATGTTTTTCCAAAGCCGCTGAGATCCGGGATGGGTCGTTGGAGGTTCTTAATCCAACTGCCTATCTCTGTTAGATGCCACAGATGTGATTACTCACAGTCCCCTAGAGAAGATGGGGTAGATTACGTTAAGCTAAAAATTTTATTTAATATTGAGTTATCCTGAAGGCTAAAGTGAGCCTTGCCCGCATCAAAAAGTAAAAGATTGTGCAGACCTGTTGTAGAATTCTTTTCAACAGAGAGCAGAGAACGCGTCTCAAGTGGCTTTGTGGAAGGAAGCCTGCCAAAACGGCTCGTTAGGGAAATCGCTCCTCTGGTTTATGTCCAGTCTTGATTAACATATATATGAACTTAATATGCAGTTTTAAAGCAAATAGCGATGCAGTCTGCCGCCTGCTAGTTTTTCTGGGATGGAGATATGGCTAGGTATAGTCTTAACTAATTTATTTTGCTGTTACTTATTACTGCACATGGTTTCATTTGCTCCTCGATGCTTTTTTTTTTTTTTTTTTAATCTGGTGCCTGTGTCTTGTTTTGCAGTGGTGGTGGTTCTGGCGTTTATAGTGTGCTGGTTGCCTTTCCACGTTGGCAGGATTATTTACATAAACACGGAAGATTCCCGAATGATGCACTTCTCTCAGTACTTTAACATCGTTGCGCTGCAACTGTTCTATCTGAGCGCATCCATCAACCCCATCCTCTACAACCTCATTTCGAAGAAGTATAGAGCGGCGGCCTGGAAACTGCTACTCGCCAGACAGTCCAGACCGAGAGGTTTGTGCGGCAGCAGGGACACTGCGGGGGACGCTGCAGGGGACGCTGTGGGGGACACCGGGGGTGACACAGCTGGCTTCACCGAGACCAGCGCTAATGTAAAGTCGACGTCGTAACCAGCACGGCTGAGCCGGTCACCCTCTCCCACAGTTCTGGGACTTCAAGGAAAACAGGTGTGTAGAGAAATAAAGATTGAAAGGGAGGAACCGATGCTGTTAAGAAGAATGGAAAGAGGGCTTGCAATTGTGCCAGTTGGTTAAGAAATTGTCAGCATTATTTTTTTTTTTAACCAAAGTATGAAATGCCACTGTACCACCCTTTCTAGTTTTCTGTTCATGTACCTCCTGAGGGACGTTCATTTTACCATCATGAGATCCCATGTCACAAAATGTGCTCTGGAGAGGTTTTGGAAGGCTTTGTCATCCTCTCTTTGGAAATACAATTGTTCATTTTACAGCTGACACCAAGAGATGCTGCCCCAAGACTGTGTTTAGGTGCAACACCCTCTTTCCGAAGTTCTGTGCATGCACAACTGTTGGGACAGCTTCTCCCTGAGAATGCTGAGGGGGCTGTCCCAGGGCCGTGGGACATGAGGAAGCAAACCTTGGGCATTGAAGCGGGAGGGCAGAGAGCTGCGGCAAGTGCTTTGCCGGGTGACTACTAATGACATTTATAAAGAGCTTTACTATGCTTTGTCTTGCTCAGCTCGGTGGGATGAGTTTTGTCGTCATCATTCCTGTTTTCCTTGTGATGGAACTGAGTCTCACATTTCCCAAACAGGAACTGGTGGGCCAGAATTTGACTGCAGTGACGGGAGCCTCACTCACTCCCACGCCGGGATGTTGCTCTTGCTGAAAAACACAAGAGTCAATGGATTTAGTCAGGGTGAAAGAGAACATTGATCAACTACTCTGAAACTTTGTGTTGTCTCTTACAGTTTAAAACAAACGTGTTTTCAGAGAGCAGCTCCAAACGGCCTCTGTATGACTGGCGCCCCCTGGAGGTGGGCAGGGTACAAGTGGCTCAGCCGGGCAGGGGACCCTTATTGGGGTTCTCAGGTTGGTAAAAGTTCAAACCTAAATTCCAGTAGATCCTTGATATTTATGAGGAATTTGTCATGAAATCTTCAAATACACAAATATCAGAAAAGCGACAAATGGAACTTCATCAGAGTTGCAGTGACAAATAGAAGGTCACAACGGGACTTGGAAGCTGGTGTCAACCCAGTTTATTCAGTGACTCTCGATGCCTCGCAGGTCACAGTTTGGGCGGCCTCGGTGAATATCTAAATTACTTCATGCCACGGACCACCACCGTCTCTTTTGAATAGTTAAATCTACAAGTGACAAATGCATAAACAACAAGGATCTGTTCAACGTGCTGACAAAATTCTATTGCTTTTTCATTTTATTAGCCAATTCCCTGGCTAATCCCTGGCCCCATCCTCAACCTGTGCAAGAGTGAAGAAGTCTCCCATCTGCCTTTTCTCCCAGCGAGTGGAAGAAGCAGGTCGCAGTCACTTGGGGAAGCAGTCCCTACACTGTGCTCTACATATTTTCAGGGATTATTTGAAAAAATGCTTCTGTGGTCAAATATGGTAGGAAAACAAAACATCGTGTAGCCCCTTCCCCAGCCCCCCAGTCACAACACAACCTGTCGGAGGCTCTGAGAAGGTGTTTCACCCAGCATTTCCTTATTTCATCACAGAATCGGCTCCCTATCCTCCCTCCCCAACAACGCTCATTAAAACCTCATGGAGTGAGGAACACTTTGGGGACAGTGACGTAGGGATTCGGCCAGTGGAGCTGCCAGCCTCGTGCCTCTGCTCATCTCTGCTTGGTAGCACTAGGTCTAGCTGCTGCCACAGCCTTTCTTGCTCACGGGAGTCCCTCTCTGGAGCAGTCAGAAGTGGCCGCCTCTGCAGGGAAGGCCATAGTAACGAACCTTACTGAGAAGTATATAATATTTTAGATATGGAAGCAAAGATCTCTCCTTTGAGCTTTTTTGTTCAGATTTTAGAAAACAGGGATTTACATCACACCTTCCTGGGACTTTCATGTGTTTCCAGGTGTGGGTGTGGGGAAAGTCACCCTTCCCGTCTCAGCAGGGTCCCTGAGACGGAGGGTCTGAGGGCCTCCCCTTCCTGCGGGATCCCTGTGCCATCTCAGCCCATTCGTGGACTGTGAAATCAGCATAGTGTGTCACAGTTTTCTTTAATGGGACAGAGTGGACAAGAATAGAATAGAAGCCATCAGTGCGTCCCATGTAGTAAGGTAACTACTGTGCCGTGTAACTTGTGTTTCAATTACGTTTTGGTTGGTGTCTTTCCTGGTTTGCAAAATAAACTGTGTTTTTACCCTGGATCATGGTAAAAAATATTTTGAAAAGCTGTTCTAGGTTCTAAAATTGTTCTCCACCCCAGCAGAGAGTGGCCTGTTTTTGCAGTGACAACGGGCTATGAAATGGCAGATCCTGAGAAGACCTGGGTGGCTGAGTTCCAGTCACTGGAGAGGGACAAGCAGATTGTGGGTTTTGGTCCTGGGCCCCCCTCCACTTCCCAGGAGAGTATCACGGAGGCCATAGCCTGGCCATGCCCTGACCTACACATGTGCTGGCATTCCAGCAACTTCTCTCTGAGCCCCATCTCTCTTCTGCAGGCCACACTGCTTTTGTTAAGTGACCTGCCAACCTTGGGGGAGAATTTGTATTTCTCATTCACATGGCAAATATTTACCAAGCAACTAAGGGCCAAGTGTGTATAACAAAATACACTAGAAAAATTAGTCCATGTCATAGTGTCAAAATCAATCAACTTTTTCATAGCATTTTTTGTTTGAAATGTGTAAATTGTGTCATCTACACTCACACAGATTCAGCTCACGGGGTAATAAAAGCACTTAGATCAGGTGGAAGTGCAGAATCTCAGGTCCGTGCCATCTGTACAGACGTTCCTCTTCTTTTTTATATGAGACATTTCCACTTCTGAAGGCAATGTTCAAAGAGCTATTGCACAACACCTGCTAGGATCCAAGAGTTCCCCGTGCCAGATTCTTACTGAGACACACGAGCACTGTGTTGATGGTGCTTAAAAGTTTGAACACGCCCTCTCCTGACTCTTCCTACTCACGTCATAATAACATTTGCCCATATGTGAAACCATTTTGTATTTAAGGTCTAGTGTTTTAAAAGTGGCTTTACGTAAACATAGATGTGATGCAATTTTTAATTGTGAGCTCACTTTCTAAAGATCCCCAACTCTAAATATTACAGAGCCCTTGCTGAGCTCTGAGCAGCCTTCCAAATCAGCATTTCATCTTCTCGGAGCAAAGGAACTTGAAAATGTTCTAAGCATTTTTACTAGTTGTGATGATAGCGGGATAAAAGAAGATTTTTTTAAAAAACCAAATACATGCAGGTTTCAAAGTTAGAACAAGCCTAAAAATTTCAATGTAATAGTTATACCTGTTCATATCCGGAACACAAAGAGAGCTAAACGTGCTCTTTCTTTGTTCCTGTCTCACTCCCACAGTAGTTCGTGACTTTGGCCTGATAGTGAAGACCAGGGCCCTGCCCTCGGCTTCTCATTTCCTCCTGTCATTGCCTAGGTCAGTGGCTCTCAGACTCCAGCCTGCAGGAGAATCACCTGGAGGACTTGCTAAAACAGATTGCTGGGCTTCACCCCAGAGTTTCACATTTAGTAGCTCTGGGGTGAGCCCAAGAATTTGTATTTCCATTGAGTTCTCAGGTGACACTGACTCTGATGGTCTGACAACCTGTACTCTAGAGCTGCGGATCCCAACCCCTGGGCCAGAGACCGGTACCCCATCATCCATGGCCTATTAGGAACCAAGCCGCACAGTGGGAGGTGAGCCGTGGTGAACAAGCAAAGCTTTGTCTGTATTTACAGCTGCTCCCCATCGCTCCCATCACCGCCTGAGCTCTGCCACCTGTCAGATCAGTGGTGGCATTAGATTCTCAGAGCAGCCCAAACCCTACTGTAAACTGCGCATGCGAGGGATCTAGGCTCTCCTTATGAGAATCTAATGCCTGATGAGGTGGAGCTGAGGCAGTGATGCCAGCTCTAGGGAGCGGCTGCAAATACAGATTATCATTAGCAGAGAGGTTTGTATAATTATTTCATTATATATGACAATGTAATAATAATAGAAGTAAAGTGCACAGTAAATGTAATGCACTTGAATCATCCCAAAACCATCCCCCCACCGCTGTCCATGGAAAAATTGTCTTCCATGAAACCAGTCCCCGGTGCCAGAAAGGTTAGAGAGCACTGCTCTAGAGCTTCAATACAGACAATACGGCCCACAGACCAGCAGCATTAACACCACCGGGGATCTTGTTAAAATGCAGATTTTCAGGGCCCACCACAGACCTACTGAATCAGAATTTGCATTTTAACAAGATCCCCAGGTGATTCTCATGCATATTAAAGTTTGAGAAGCATTATTCTAGAGATTAATCAACTAGATCAATGGAGACTCCACCAACGGTGGGGGTTGGACCCAAACATAGCTTTTAAAGCTCCCCAGATGATTCCAATGCACAGACAAGATTATGAAATAGCCCTGCATGGTGCCACATGCCTGTAATCCCAGCACTTTGGGAGGCCGAGGAGAGAAGATCGCTTGAGGCCAGGAGTATGAAACCAGCCTGGGCACTGAGATGAGACCCCATCTCTACAAAACAGAAAAATTAGCCAGGTATCATGGCATGTGCCTGTAGTCCCAGCTACTTGGGAGGCTGAGGCAGGAGGATCGCTTGAGCTGGGGAGTTTGAGATTGCTGTGAGCTATGATGGTGCAACTGCACTGCAGCCTGGTAAACAGAGTGAGACCCTGTCCCACCCCCCACCCCAGAAAAAAGACTATGAGCCATCACTGTAAGATCTTACAGAAATATCTTCTACTTTCACTTTCCCTTCAGTTTGGATAGTGGATTCATTTGAAAGTCATTTATATTCTAGCAGCAACTCAGGACCACAGTCCAGTAACAACTCCCTGGCCTCTCTGCTCTTCAGTCCCCTGAACCTTCACCCAAAACAAACTGGATCTAAGCTGACTGATATGGTTAACTGGTAAATAACTTGTACAGTTAGAGTGTGAATATAGGTTGTTGACCTATGCTTTTTCTACTTGATATAAAGAATTATTTATTGATTTTAAAACCATTTTGTTGATTAAGCTGTCCTTTGTAGGACTCATTTGCTCTGAGCTTGTCCACTTCTCAGCACTTAGGTAGAATTTTATCTTATAATCCTTTTTAGTCCTTTTATACTTGTTTGCAGCAGAACTATTATTTCTACCAATACTGTGGATAAGACAGCCCAAAAAATACTCAGCTACAAGCACCTAAAAATGCTGGATAAAATACAGCTGAACTAGCAAGAAAGTAAGGGAAATACACCAGGTATTTAAACTACTCTGAAATATTAAAGGACTGAAAATGGAATGAGATCAGAAATCCAGCGAGAGGTAAGTGAGCAATAAAGCTAATGGTTGTTTGAAGGGCTAGGAGGATCTTGACTCCTGGGGATTAAAGATATACACGCTCACACACACACACATGATACATAGATATAGATACAATTTTATTTTGGGAAATAAAATTCCCAATTTACATTGGGAAAACCAGGAAACTGACAGTGGTACAATACTATAAATTCGGATATAGATCTTATTTGGATTTCACTAGTTTTTAATGCACTATTTTTGTCTTGAGGTGTATAGTTCTATGAAATTTTATCACATATATAGATATGAGTAAATATCAACATAAACTCCATGTTACCTCTTAAGAGTCACACTCTCTTGGCAATCATGGGTCTGTTCTCCATCACTGTAATTTTTTCACTTTGAGCATGGTATATAGATGAAATCATATAAGATTTAAGATTGGCTTTTTTCCCCCAAAATATTAAGGGGCTACAAATGTTCTTGGTGTGTGGATATATTGTATAATGCTGAATCAGGGCAAATAAACCACAAGATATCATTTTATACCAATTAGACTGGCAAACACTAAAAGTCTGACAATACCAACAAGTGATGGGAATATAGAGCTACGTAAATTGGCTCAATGTTTTTTGGGAAATGTTTCAGCATTATGCAGTAAACTTGAGAATAACAGGCCATGAATTCTACTAAGTATGGTCACTATAATACTTACAGAAGCTTTTTTTTTTTTTTGCAACAGCAAGAAGCTGGAGATGGCCACAATGTTCTATACTCAAATAAATTGTGGTGTGTACCTACAATGAAATACTATACAGTAGTGAAAATGAACCCCAGTCATACCATCAACATTGAAGATTCTCACTTCAATACTTTACAGAATGATATGCTTTCATAACTTTCCATTTTTGCTTTCATAGCCTGAGAGCAGCTTTTGTGTCTTGCTGTTTGTCAGTATTTCAGATTGTGATAGCAGAACGAGTTGGTGATGGAAACTGGCCTGAGTCACTGGGGAGGGAGGGGCTTCATTTTGAGTGGTGCCTGGACACTTGAATAAAATAAATGCGGTGGGCACAAACCCACAACGTCAGACTACCTCTCAGATTTTTCAGGGGCCACTTGCTGCTCCTTCCTCCCCTTTTTCCCAATTATAGTTTCACCTCTTAATTCTTCATGTTCTTGATAAGAAGCAGACCGCCCCTATTGTGTTCTAGGGCACTAGGTTCCCCAGCACTGGCCAATTTCTAATGACAGCAGCATCCTAGACCTCCCAGCTCCCATCCCCGTCATCCCCCCACCCTGGGTTCTCTAAAACCCTGACCATGACAGAGTGAGGTAGGTTTCCATTTCGACTTTCATTTGCTCTTTGACGAAAATTCTCAATTCTCTGCATCCATCACCTCATCAGTCTGCGCAAACTGGGACCTCGAGCCAAGAAATCCTCTAGTAACCTTATCTCAAGACAAACAAACAAAATGACCAAATACAGGCGTCAAGCTTCTTATGGTTCAGGACTTCGCAGCCACCCGGTCTCCGCCCGAGGGGCAGCCTTGCGCCGCCGCGTCCCGGGCTCACTCTGACGTCATTCAAGGCGCCCGGAAGTGGCGGCGGGGCTCGGGGCGTCATCAGGCTGCGCCTAGTAGGCCGTTGCTTTACAGTTGCTGGGAGGAGGCGAGAGGGGGAGCTGCTGGGGCCAAGATCATGCCTGACAGGGAGAGGTTTCCCGGGCCGCAGAAGACGCTAGGCTTGGGATGAAAGAAGCAGGGCAGATGCAAAATCTGGAGAGCGCGGAGGCCAGGCAGTCAGTCAGCACCCAGACTGTCAGCATGACCGGTGAGTGCCCGAGACCTGCTCCTGCCACCCCACCTTCCGCTATGTCCCGTGCGTGTCCCGCCTTGAACTCCGGGTTCCTTGTCTGCCCCTCTTCGCCTGCCAAGCTTCTCCTGATAGCTCATCCCCGGCCTGGGTACGTCCCCGCCTCGGTCACCGGGACCGCTCGGCCCTGCTGCACCAGCTTTTGAAGCTTCACTCATTGCCCCCTTTACTATTTCTTGTAGGACCTAGAACCGGGATCTCGGGAGTTGAAGAGCTTGAAAATTTGCCAAACCACACTTTTTCCTTGAATTCCAAATGTACCGCCTGTGACGGTTTCTTAAGTTTCGACTGCTTTACCTCCGGAGGTCACCGCATTTTTAGGGCCGTGTTCTAATCAATGCCCTTGTAGCAATGCCCCATCACAGTCTAAAGAAAAGCTTGCTCCAAGACGACGTCAGATGCGAGGACGTCTTACAGCTAACTTTGGGTTGTTCCCATAGCCACGTGCATTCGTTGTACAATTTTTTTTCTGCCAGGTAAGGGCTGAAGAAGGAGGGCCCCAACTTTGGAAAGTGCCTCAGGAAGTTGCCGCAGGTGAGGGTGAAGCGTCTCATGCTAAGAAATCTGATTGATTCTCTTGTTCTCTAATCCCTTTTTTCTGCTTCCTGATAAAGTAGCTACTAAGGCTGTAGCACGCAAGTGGCGTTGAGCTTGGTTACCGTTCTCATCATTGGTAAAATTTTCAAGTGTTTGCTTTCTCTTTTGTAGGTCAAATACCAAGACTTTCTAAAGTCAACCTTTTCACTCTGCTCAGTCTCTGGATGGAGCTCTTCCCAGCAGAAGCCCAAAGTCAAAAGTCTCAGGTATAATTTGTTTCTGTAGTTTTTCCTCTTAGAAGAGCAATGATTTTATTGCTCCAGTTTCTGTCACACTTAAAACCAAACTCAACAAGCCTTAAGATTTGAAAAATATCTTTATGGTTTAGCTTGGTACTTGTAACTTGTAGCTGTAGTGGCTCATCTTTCCGATCTAAAATTAGAATAGTTACTTTGTCAGTACTGTGCCATGTTTGTCAGGTAATAATGGTATTTATATGTTGGTTTGGCAAATAAGATCATTGTCTATACCACATAATTTATCACCCAATTTTATACTGTTGGTGTTTTATCTAGGTAGTTTTTCCCTCTCCCACCGAACTGTAAATTGCTTGAAGATAGAGTCTGTGTCTTATTTTACCTGGTATATACCGGTTAGCATCTACCATTGTAAGAGGTAACCTATGAATGCTCATTGGTTTTTTGTTCAATGTAAGTAGTCTCCTTTTGGAATCTCGAAAGAGATGATCAAAACAGGTTAGGAATGTATAATATGAATAATCATAAAAGCCAATAAATTAGAAGAAGTATATACATCCTACATCTTTTTTTCCCCTCTTACCCTTGGGGCAATAAAGGTGCTATATTCTCATCATTTTGCTCCATATTTGGAATGATATGATGCTGGGTTCTCACCATTTCAGTTTGGTAATTTTGGAAGTTTAGAGCATTGCCATTAATTTTTAGGGGGCTACAGTCATATTATGGAAAATAACGTTAGGTTAAGTGAGGCATTTAAGACATGTTTGAAAACAGAGGAAAAAGGAGGGAGGGGAATGTGCAAAATTCCCCATGGCTTTGCACCATTCTAACAAACAAAATCACTGTTAACATTTTGATACTTTTCTTCCAATCTTTTTTTAAACATAAGGTTTTTTTATTTCACTCTTACAGAATTGTAATTATATTCTGTATGTGCTCACCGATTTTTCCAGCTTACCAATAATTCTGCTGAAAGGTTGCTTTAGATTTTCCAGGGAAAGACTTTTTAAATTCTTAAATTCCCACAATATTCTAGAAGACTATTCATGACCACCTGCTTTTTTCTTAGTCATTTTGAACGTCTTTTTTTTATACCGTGGATGAAGTTGTATGTTTGGTGCTGGAGACACAAAGAAGAAAAGATGTGGTCCTTATTTTCTAATGGGGAGAAAAACTAGACATTTAAACAATTAATTAAGATAATAATTAGATGGCGAAGCTGAGTACAAAGTATAAGCAGAGATGCTACTAAGACTGAGGGCGTCTATGGCAGTACCACCCTGATCGCGCCCGATCTTGTCTAAGACTGAGGGCTAGGCTCTGTGGAAGGAAGGACTCACAGGGGAGGTAGTATTTGCACTGAGACATGAGGGATGAGTAGACATTTGCTCAAGCCAAGGGGCTCTACATGGAAAAGCTTAGAGGGATGAGGGAATCTGTGGTACTCACGCCAGAGGGTAAAATTGGGTTGGAGGGAGGAGACTGGGAAGGAATCATATCATAACAGTCATTATATGTCTTGCAAAGGAGTTTATATTTTTTTATCCTATCAATATTGGGATTGCATTGAGGAATTTTCACAGGAAATGAGGGAATTCACTACTTATAATAGAATGATACCTCTTACAGTAGTTTTCTCCCACAATTCCCACGTGAAATGTTTTGTGAACAGTAAAACATTATTCAAAATGTTATGCATTGTTATCCCCTATTTCTCAACACCTCCAGCCCCTACCCTGGCCCCATATTTTATTAATGGCTTTGAGAAGGCTCTTCATTTCCTTCATGAATTTTTAAGTCCCTTTCCTCTTTCTACTTGTTATACCTTCACATTATTTCATGAAAATAGAAGATTTCCAAGCTGTCAAGGATTTTGGGGGTTTGTTTTTTTGCACATAAAATTTATTTTAAAGAACCAAATTAAGAGCAAATGTTAGAGATTTAAGACTTTAAAAGTTATGTTTAAAAAGCTGGGCATGTTAGAGATTGAATCCTAATTTTGAAGAAGCTTTTTTTCTTTTTTCAAAAATTTTTTTCTGTTATCTAAGAAGAATTTTTCTTTTTTTAATACCCAGATTTGATTTCACTTTAGTTCTATTTTATATACCCTCCCAATCCTGTGCTGAAATTAAGCTCCTTTTCAACAAACAAGCACAAATTATATTTAATTAGTGAATAATTATATTTAAGTTTCTATTAGTAAGGAAGTGATGGGCCAACTAATTGCTGAAGTTCGTTTGCAAATAATACTCACCCTACTGTTTCATCATACTTTATAGATATAAATACGTAGCTTGAGAAAATAATTGAGATGAAGCTTTCAGTTAGCATTTTGTTAAAAAAAATAGTGCCAAGTAAATTTCAGAGTTATAAAACTACATTAGTAACAAGATTTTATGCTTTATATCTTGTTTAACAAAAGATCAGGTTTGTGACTCCGTGTTTTCCCTCAAGTCAACAACTCTCAGTTTTCTTGGCATCTCATTCCTTCATCTGGCAGGCTCCATGGAAGTTTTTAAAATGAAAGAAATCAGTCTTTTGTTTTGAATATTTTATTTGGAATCTTAGTTAGAAATCTGACTCATACCCGTATCTGTTTAAAGTTTTTATTTTTTTATTTTTATTTTTTTTGAGACAGAGTCTCGCTCTGTTGCCCGGGCTAGAGTGAGTGCTGTGGCATCAGCCCAGCTCACAGCAACCTCAAACTTCTGGGCTCAAGTGATCCTACTGCCTAGCCTCCCAAGTAGCTGGGACTACAGGCATG